>JAJOOO010014373.1:0-61110 GCA_029582685.1 Solanum piurae | reverse complement strand
CACAACCGCTGCCATCAACGGTTGGTATGAAAAGAAACAGGGACAAAGACATAAATCTGAACCCAAAACTTATATGTAGCTAACGACGTCGTTCCGTCCACCCCACTCCCCACCGCCACCCCCTAGTCTCCTTCTTCATCTTCTTCGTTGCTTCAGATCTCTCCATATAGGGAAGGGGTTTCAAACAATTCTTCTCTGTGTTTTATATTTATATAGATATATACCTCTTTCTCTCTATTGAATATATACGTACATATAATGTATGTGAATACACAATCTCATTACTGAGCTTTTCTCTGCTTCAATTTCGCCGGAATCGATTTGTTCTCTCCTTTTTCACTTGTCGGTGATCCATATAGTATTATAATTTTGGGGGAAAATGGCGGCAGTTTCAGGTCCTCTGACGCCCGGACAGGTAGTAATGATTTTGCTGATCGTTTTGTGTTATAGTGATGAGTGATTATACTTTATTAAGTTAGTCAAGTTTAATTTTGGATTTGGATGTAGTTGGAACTGTCGAAATGTTGGATTGTAGTAAGAATTGAGAGTTCTTTTGAGTCGGATCTGTTTGGAGAGTATAACTACTCAACTGTATTAGTTAAAATGATAAGAAGCTTGCTGAATTTTGATCTAAGAGCATTTAGATGAGGAGATCTAGTTGTTTCCAGTGAAATTTTGAGTTTACTAGTTTATTCTAGTAAGGAGTTGCAGCATGTTATTGCTATAGTTTTTTTAACTGGCCGTAAACGAATTATTCATGTTTTTTCAATAAATATGGAATCTAAAGGCCAAATGACTGTTGTTGATTACAGAAGCTAGTAGCAAAACCAACAGCTTTTTTGCTAGTGATAACATTTGTTTTTCCATTTATTTTTTCCTGCTTTGAGTACTAGGAAGTATATTGAAGTGGTTAAATTTTGAAGTTGTTTATTTGAGGTGGTTTCTTTTTGTTTTCTTTTTGATGTGCTACATTGTTTTCATATATGCTAGGGGGTTAAACGGCGAAATTATATTAAGATTCAAGTGCTCATGTTTATATAGTGAGGGTGGCAGCATGTTGTTGTTGTTGTTTCGTGCAGTAGAAGCAATAATTTGGAAGTTCATGCTGATTTGTTATTATTATATTCGTAATTCTGTCGTTATTAGAGCTGATGAAACAGTAGGGTGGTTAACATCGGTATAAGACGGTTAAAGATTTGATTTTGAGTTCGTTATCAAAAAGATGTAATTCGGAAATTTAAAACGTTTCTCTAAAGTTCTATCCATCAACTTCTATATACTTTATAGTTTTAATGATTTGATCTGCGGTGTGTTTATATAAATGAAAAGTGCTTAGAAAGCTACAAGGTTCATGGGGCTTGAAGCGAAAAGCGAGAAGTAAAGCACAACTTTTTTTGAAAATTAAGAAGTACCAAACATATATGAATGTAGGACTAGAATACTCAAATTGCAATTAAAATAATCAATTTCAACATTTGATATGTAATAGTGCAGATATTAATCCAACTTCTCAAAATTGTGATTCAAAGAACTGTCTATTTTTCTTTTGATCACATTTGCGTCAATGTTTGAAACACAAATTTCTTTGAAGCGCATGGCTTCACCCATGAAGTGATAACCCCTAGCTTCCTGTTGGTTGGGAAGGCCCTGGAAGACAATAAGTAAGTTGATTGTGGCCATGAGATCCAAAACAGATGATGGTCACTCCAATAAGTACACTGTAGATTCCAACTATGCTGTTTGTCTTTAAATCTCTAATCTGATGAAACTAACCAACTTGGATTATGGCATTTAGCCCTGTTTGCAACTTCTGCCTTCATGAAGGTAGTTTCTTTCCTTGGTACCTTTTGTCTTTTCTTTTGTTTGATTTAAAAAGAATTTTATGGTGAGTTGCTCATGCGAACCTGCATTCTGATGAACAGATAGGTATCAGGTGCATGCAAGAGCTAATTATAGTACAATTGATTGGTCTTGTTTGATGCCTTTTTAACAATTTTCTGCTTCTGTAAGCATGTCCTTACCACTAAATTTGATGTCATATATCAGAAAAAATTAGGTGCGGGAAGTCTGATCTATTGTAAGAGAATGTTCAATTTTGTCGCTTCGATGCCTAAAAAAAACAATAATTTAATAAACTCATAAGCTTTGGAACACTTACCTTTGATCATTTGGTGGACAATCTGGCAGAAAGAAACAATTGTACTTTTGAAGGCAAACGGAGAAATTTACATATCCTTAAGCACAAATGTACTTTTTTGCCAGCTGGTGCGACCTGGTCACTGTAAATGATGTAGATTCCATGATAGATACAATAAAATTTCACAATTTGTAACTTTTGGCGTACTATCTTAGTGTCTTAATGATCTTACATAAACTTAACTCTTATTAGAATTTTTTTTTAAAAACAATAATTTAATAATTGATACCAAATCTCAGTCAGCTCACTCAATTGATGAAACTTGAACAAAGCTTAATCTCATTTGTAGGAACATGTGTATTTGGATAAAAGATCCTTTACTATTTTGTTTGTTTGCTTGGGTGGGGGAGGGGGGAGAGAGAGAGGGAGAAATGGGGGTTTCAATTCCTGGAGGACGGAAGATACTATTAAGAAACTTGTAGAATCATGTTGTTGTGGAATTATCTTTGCGTGTTAGTTTTTATGGAGTAAGATTTATTGCACTTGCGCTGCTGCAACGTGGAACACTATTCAATTCATTATTTTCTTTGGTTTGTTTGTTTTGTCTTTATTTCGTTAAGGCAAATATATGTAGAATATACTAAAGGATTTCCCTTTTTATGTTGCAGGTGTCATTTTTGCTTGGATTTATACCCGTCCTTGTTTCATGGTTATACTCTGAGTGGTTGGAGTACAAGAAGTGGTTGTTCCCATCTAAAGTGTAAGTTAAACAGCTCAATCCTTGCATTGAAGTAACCCTCCCCCCCCCTACTCACTAAGTTGACTCACTCGAGTTTTAACATGGAAATAACCACTCAGTTGAAATCCATCCGATAAGGAAAAGGAAAAAGTACGAGAACTCATATAGCCCCTTCAGTATTCACCATGGACCTTGTAGACATGGCTGCTGTTTGTTAAATCATTAGTGAACAGTATCTTCAGGCAACTTGATTTCTGAAAGCAACTGTGATTGTTTTATCTACACAAAATATACAAACAATTGTACTATCTTAATTATAATTTTTTTTATCTTATATTGTTGTCTTCCCTGTGACAGCAGTCATTCAGATAACAATCTAGTTGAATTGGAAAATGCAACAATCAAGGAAGAAGATCGAGCTGTCTTACTGGAAGGAGGTCTGTCAAAATCCGCATCTACAAAGGTGTCTAGTTCATCAATAAAAACAAATATAGTTAGGTCAGTGCACTGTGCAGATTGGTGGATTTTCCTTGAACTTTCTTAATTAATTCTTCATGAAACACTTTTTAAATTTTATAGATTTCTAACGATGGAGGACTCCTTTTTGCTTGAAAATCGAGCAACTTTAAGGGCAATGTGAGTCTCTTGGTTGTTTTGATTATGCAGGATGCATCTTTTTCCTCATACTAATGAGCTGTCTTTCAATCATACAGGTCCGAATTTGGGGGAATCCTATTTTATTTCTATACCTGTGACCGCACAAACTTCTTCGCAGATTCTACCAAGGTTCATGACCTTTTAATTTTTTAATAATGCATCATAATATGAATTTCTACTTCATGCTTTTGACTAATATCGTGGATGTGCATGAGCCAGCACTTTGTGGTGCACAGAGGTGGAGCTTGGTAGAGTAGTGCATTATATATATATATATATATATATAAAAGTAGATGTTGAACCACCTTTGGCTTCTTCGTGTTTTACTTCTTTATATTTTGAAACCCCTTAGTGAAAATCAAATCTTGGCTCCACCATTGGTAGTGCATCTTGAGTAACGTCTTTTCTGCATACTTTGTTAAATATACACAGCCAGTTCAACCTAAATGTCTTTTGAATCTTCTTTTGCATTATCCTTCCCTGAAGGTAATAGGCAGATTGAACTGTTCGATGTGGAATTTTGCGGTGTGACTTTTGTCTTAATGTTGTTTGAAGAATTTTATCAAAACTTCAGCATGCTTTGCTTCAATGGAGCTAATTTTAGTCTTATTCTAAAGAATATTTACTAGCATATATATGATTTGCATGCTAATGTGTAAACTCATTCCTACTTTGGAGAAAATTTTGGATTTGTCTTTACTTTAATTGGTTCATTTGGAAAGTTCAGATTCTCCATATTTGAATTTTTTTACCACAAGCATCAAATTCATTCAAGATAAATGTGTTGTCTTCTTTGCTTTCTTGTGCTCATCCCCTTAGTTTTGTATTTGATTCTTGGTTTTTAGAGTTTAGTACAGGATCTGCATTGGTGTTTGGCTAGAACGCAGAACATCATATGATTTCTGCATCATTGCTGGAATTATACTTTCAGTTTGCCAACTCCATTGTGGAGTTATAAGATGTATATTTTCATCCTCGCAAGTGTAGCTCAAAATAACAAGGTTCTGTTTTATTTTGTTTTCCGTGAACAGAGCTACAATCGGGATCTCTTCCTCTTTCTCTATTGTCTTCTGATCATAGTTGCAGCAATGACTTCTTTCAAGAAACACAATGACAAATCAGCATTTTCTGGAAAATCCTTGCTTTATCTTAACCGTCATCAGACAGAGGAGTGGAAAGGATGGATGCAGGCAAGTGTTTTCAATAAGATTTTTCTTGATTAGTCAGCAATTCTTTAGAGCAATACCTTCCATTTGCTCTCTTTGTTTCTCCGTCTCCTCAGTGAATGATTTACAAAGTCGCAACATGATTCGTGAACAACTTCTTTGTTCAATGTGTTAATATTAAGAAGCAGTAAATCATGCAGAATCTCTGTTCAATGTGTGTGTGTGTATATTTATATTTCCTGTGGATTTGGCCTGGTTCTTCGTATATACTCCTTCAGTAGATGATGTTTGCAGTGTCTAAATAATCCATCTGTTTGTTTGCAACAGGTCCTCTTTTTGATTTATCATTATTTTGCTGCAACAGAGATATACAATGCCATTCGTGTTTTCATTGCTGCATATGTATGGATGACTGGTTTTGGGAACTTCTCTTATTATTACATCAGAAAAGATTTTAGTCTTGCTCGGTTTGCTCAGGTAACATTATGTATTATACTTTATTACCTTAAGTTAGAAGACTCTTGGTAGTTTAATCTTACATTTGTTAGGTTCAATGTTGTTAATGTGGTAAACTTTGTCCTGTGTGCAGATGATGTGGAGGCTGAATTTCTTCGTAATATTTTGTTGTATTGTTCTTAACAATGACTACGTGCTGTATTACATCTGCCCAATGCATACACTTTTTACTCTCATGGTGTATGGAGCCCTTGGCATTGGCTACAACTACAACGACAAAAGATCAGTGATGGCTTTGAAGTTTGTTATGTGCGTGGTCGTGGTTATCCTGATTTGGGAGATTCCTGGAGTTTTTGAATTTCTTTGGGGCCCTTTCACATTGATGTTAGGTTGGTTACGGTGCACTTGCTCTTTTTCTTTCTCCAAATCACTTTTAAATACTTACTTTTTCATGAGCTCGGACAAGGAGGACTTCGCTTTGGATGTCACTTCAACTGTGTTGTGGAAAATGCTACCTACTTTTTCATGCAATATTGTGCTTAAGATGAATAGTATGGCTATAAGTAATGACAAATGCCATCATTAAAAATTTGGTTATAAGTTCTCAAAACTAATATCTCCATAAGTCATGGGTTGGAAAACATGAGGTCTCAGGTTCAAATCCCAGTAGAGACACAGAAAAATAGGTGATTTCTTCCTGTCCTAGCCTTGATGGACAGGTACATGTTGCTGTTGGGAGGTATAAGGGATCCCGTGGAATTAGTCAAGGTGTGCCGGGACACAACAGTTATCAACAACAAAACAAAAAGTAACATGGTTCAGAAATAGTTGTAGAATTTGATTTGACATCTTCATGAAAATCACCTATCTGTAGCAAAATGGACTGATGGAACAATATTTGTGCTAAGAGGTGCTTATCTTAGGTGCAATGATTATATGCAAGAAAGGTGACATATATAATTGCAGTGGCAATGCTACACAACTGTTTCAAGTGGTATTTTGTATTTCAAATAGTAGGGTGAACGCCAAAGAATCCTTTTCCCCCTTTTACTTGTTGTCCTTTCTTTTTTTATCTTTCTATAGATTCTGGCTTAACCCCTGTCACCTGATGATCGTTTTCTACTTTATCAAACTGTAGGGTACACTGATCCTGCCAAACCAGATCTCCCTCGGTTGCATGAATGGCACTTCAGATCTGGGCTGGACCGTTATATATGGATTATTGGCATGATATATGCCTACTTTCACCCTAATGTAAGCTCAATAGAACTCTAATTCTTAATTCTTTTGTCTTTCATTTGTTGTAAAGGACTTACATTTGGTGTATCTCGTCCTTTCAGGTTGAAAGATGGATGGAGAAACTGGAGGAGTCTGAACCTAAGCGGAGACGAACAATTAAGACATCAATTGTTGCTGTTGCTGTAGCTGTGAGTAGATTTATCGTGTTCGAGCATAACACCAATTTTATTTTGCTGCTACAGTGTGGCTCTTTCTTTTTCCCATTTTCTTCTTCCTCCAATTCATAAAGTTTTTTCATCCGTCTTGCTCAGATTGGGTACTTATGGTTTGAATACATATACAAGCTGGACAGGAACACATACAACAAGCTCCATCCCTACACGTCGTGGATTCCCATAACGTATGTATTAAACTTACTTTAATTTCTGTTTTAGCCCTTCATTTCCAAATGTGAACTTTGTATACGACACCAACCATTGCTGGCCTATGATGTGCCAAAACAAAGAAAGTATATTGTTGATTTCTCTCCTGATGTCTTGTGCTACTTTCTCATTTTATTTTCCTTTTTTCAGTGTTTACATCTGCTTGCGGAATTTTACTCAGGAGTTACGGAATTTCTCGTTGACTCTCTTTGCGTAAGATTCTATCGACTCATTTGGTGCTGGTGCTCAATCATAGACCTTATACCTTCCTTTTCCTGTCCAGACGATTAATTTTTTCATCTCATCTTTAAACATAGTTGGACTGTTTTTCTTTCTGCTTCTCTTACTGTTAAGTGCTCTACTTTTCTAGGTGGCTGGGCAAAATCACCTTGGAAACCTATATCTCACAGTTCCACATCTGGCTGAGGTGTGTGAATTTCACTCTTCTTCTAAATATAATGGTTGTTGTCTCAGACCTGAAATAAATTAATCAAACTGTTCCACATTTAGTATTTGAACTTTCAGATGAGACAATTCACACAATTTGATGTGGTATTTCTGAGATCCTTCATTGAGTCTCACTTGTCAGTTGTCACTTGTCACCCATCAACACTTTCCACATGCTTAACCTAAGCTTGCGCATAAGGGGATATGTTGCAAACCTGAAATATTATCTTTAACCATTTAAACTTATAATGGAGTTGGTTTGAGCAATTTAATAGTCGCCCTCTATTTGATTAATCATGAACCATCAAAACATTCCATCACCCTGCGACATTTTCCAAGTAATTTGCTAAACTTAAGCATTTTCTGTGTGGCTAAATTTCTTAGAGGTATTACTGTACCAATTCCTTATCTGTGAATGATTGACATCCTTATTCGTACATAATATACTTTATTATTCTCAGCCTGTCTCTAAAGTTTCCCAGTACTCTTACGTGGTTTCCTTGTAATGCCAGAGTGTAATTTTTCCCAATGCTTATATCTCATCAGAGAATGTATAGTTTTATGTCGGTTGCGTTGATAAGGCCAGGATGCTTTGAGTTCTTATTGCTTCTTGACTTCATGTGCAGATCAAATATGCCGAATGGACAGCCTAAGTGGCTCTTGTCCTTTATCCCAGATTATCCTTTGCTTAATTTTATGCTTGTCACTGCAATATATGTTTTGGTAAGCTTATGTTCTCTCACTTCTCATTTTCCTGAATATTTTTTGCTGTGATCATGTCTGGTCCATTTTCTCTCCATCTGTTTTCTCAATCGGGTATTCCACTATCCTTCTGCAGATATCACATAGGATTTTTGAACTAACGAATACACTCAAGACAGTTTTCGTACCCACGAGAGACAACCAGAAGCTGCTTCACAACTTCATTGCCGGCGTCGTGATTTCTGTGTCCATATATTGCCTTTCTTTTATTCTTCTTCAGATCCCTCATTGATGTGTAAGTTCTTATACTCTACTTATCCAGAAAAAAAAGTGCTGTCTGGTTTATACGTGAAAACATTTTTCTGAAGAATCTTAGTTTTTAGTGTTTGGTTATCTTCTTGTTGAAAATGTTCTTTTCTCCAAGGACAATACTTTTTACTAAAGGGATAAAATGATTTCTTTTACCTTATAGTCAGAAGTCAGTTTTTATTAATATACACTCCATGTCATATCTTACTCTCCTTATCATTTGTTCAACCAACACTTAGATACTGTTGTCAACCTTTAGCACTCAAATACATTACTCCTAAAACATTGAAAATGATCCAGAAGATAGTTTGTCAAGGTAAAATAGTTTCGCATTTTCTGTCATCCCAAGTTCTTTCTAATGCATTGTTGATGCCATCTGCTCTGTCACTTCATCCTCCTTCAAATAGTATGATATGATGAATCATCCTAGTGTGCATTTTCCTGCTTGGAATTATTTGGATGAATCATCCAATGCTAATGCAGGTCGGCTGAAACGGTCATAGATGTCAACTAGATATGGATATGAGAAATCTGTTAAATGGGGTAGAGATGTTGATATTCAAAGCCAGCATGTAATTGGCAACAGTTTTGAGGGCGTATATCATTTGCAGTTGCCAAATTAGAGCACACAAGTAAGGAATTAGTTTCGTATTCAGCATCTAATTTGTATGATATTAATTACCACATACATGTATTCAGATTTTTTGCCCGTATATGTTCCTCGTTACTCAGTGATATGATAAAGAAATATAGGCATGATAAATGTACTTGTGTTCTCTACTAAGCAAAACTTGAACTATTCATTGTTTTTATCTCTAGCAGAGTCCTTTTTTATTGTTTGTGAAATTTTGCATCAAACATTTCTGTTGATGTTGCCTAGAGGAAATTAACTTATAATTTGAATATAAGAAAATGATCCTACAAAGATTTCTCGTATTTTTTTATTTATACATTTCCTGCAAAAAGAATCAGATGATTTATTAACAAAATTTGTATTGACTTGCAAAATCAAATCCGATTCATTGATTGGGCTGTGTATGGACTAGCATCTCTCGATTGAAAAGTTTCGAGCCATTAAAATTTGGAATATATTTGGCCTAATGTTAGGTGAAGTCCAATTCCCCACAATTCACTGTTTGGACTTTTAAGTAGATAATTTGATTAACTAATGGTAATCTAGAAAATAAATTATCAACGCACACAGGATCAGAATATAATAAGACTAAAGTCCTAAACACACATGATTTGATATTATCAGTTATTAAACTAGTATGAACTAATTGTTTTGATTATGCTAGTATCAAAAAGCAAACAAATCAAGATAAAAGTTAATTTTACTTTCAGATTATTTTTTATTTTTTAATTCATATAAAATCCCCCTTCTGTATTAACAAATTATGAAAAACATTGCCTGAAATTTCTGGAGAATTTAGTGGGAGAATGCTAACTCTATAACTCCATGCCATTATTTTTTTTGAGGAAAAATTAGCAATCAATTAAGAAGAACTGCAAAATAATAAAATTAGTCTCTAGCAGTATACAGTTTAATTACACAAAAAGTTTTTAATAGTTATGAGAATTTTATGAATGCAAATATCTTCTCACAAAAAAAAATGTTTCTTTTGATAGAATATGCAATTCTTTATTAGGCATGCCAAATCTATGGTCAATTATTCTGCTAAGTGACAAATAATACTAATAATAACAAAATTGACCACTGTTATGTTTGGAGGTACGTATATAATTCCAATTTAGCCTCATATGGCGGAGGATCGCTATTTGAATTTTGACTTACTCTTTCCATGTGCTTCACCTAATTTAATACTATTTGACATCTTCAATATATAGCAAAATATTTTAATTTCATTCACTCAAATCTATACCCCATCTTTTAATAATATAATAATTTCAATCCAAATATCAAAGTCTTGCCTACACAAAATAATAGTTTTTCATGTGAGGAATATTATTGAGGTCAACTTGGATTTACATGTTATATTTGGGAACAAATATATGTAAAACATTTTACAAGATGGGGAAATTTACATGGGCTTAGTTAGTCAATAAGTGGATTATTAATGGGAAAGATTTCTATAGATACGAAATTCACACGTTCAAAGATTAATTGAGCTAAAATGAGTTATTTTTTATAAAAAATTATAACTTTATATAACATATCAAACAAGATGAAAAACTAAAAGATTTAATAAGATCTTTTCATGAATCTGTTTGAGATACAATAAGCTCAACTTTTGTATGAGTTGAATCAAACGGATCAAAATAAATGAACGGGTCTTTAGTATATCTAAACTTAGATAGGTGGCACAAATCATGTGTTTAATTTCATGAGCTTATAACTCTGTTGTCACCTTGCTAAAAAGGGTGATATGTACGAATATTTGATTATAACGCTGTAATTTAACTTGCGTTCACTTGTAAAGTTTTTTTTTCACGTGTATATACTTTAGGACAACTTCAGACATATGATGTCTGAAGTTAATCTTGACTAAAGTTCAATCATTTCTGTCTGATTTCAATCATTTTTTGTCCAAAGTATATGCACATATATGATTTAAGTTCAAGCAAAAAATGGCTAACGATTAGAACTAAAATGACTAAAGTCCAACCATTTGCTTGAATTTCAAGCATAAATGCACAAACTACATTCATACGAAACTTTTATTTGAAGTTTACATTTTATCAAATTTAATTTCAGACACCGCATGAATTAAAAATTTAAAAAGAGAGTGCTATAAATTTAATAACAATGTCAAAACAGGGTGCGCCATCAAAATTTCCCTGCTAAAATCAACAAGTAACTAATTAAAAGCTAAACTTCAAACTTTAGTTTGGCAAATTAAAGATATCACCACTTGGTCAGCTTGTAAAAAAAACATACTGCGAAAAGCCCCGTATCTTTTTAATTTTCGAAGCTCATTTTCGCACCAAAAATAAATTCACATCAAAGAAATAATTTTTCTAAATAAAAAACGTATCATTTTATTTTCAGAGCTCGAACCTATATATGCATAATATTTCCTTTCAAGAAATAAATAAGTAAAACGTACTGCATGCATTTTGGCAAACAAAATTAATAAGTTGCAATATGAACAAATGTGTACTCAACTTTGGTTTTTTACGAAACTTCTGAGCATTCCCACCAAAAAGTTAATATAAATATATTGAATTGTTCTTTCTTAAAGCTAAAGACAAACAAGAAAATTTTCCAATATTTTATTGAAACGTTCTAAGAAAAACAATTTTTTTCTTAAATTCTGCTACAACTTGTAATTTTATGAACCAACTCAATTAGTTTTATTCGAAAATAAATAAATATTTTTACCATTTGTATCGTTTTTATCAATTAATAAGGTCAAAGTCAAATAGCTATTGGTTGACTGTTGAGCCTTTCTCATCAAAGGCAGCCGATTTTTTGGATCTTTTTTTTTTTTGTTTGTTTGACTTTTGCTTTTTCTTCACACTAACTAGTTCATATGATATATATATAAATATATATCATTTTGTAAATATAATAAATTTAATATTTTTAAAAATGATATACATAATTAATAATAAGGCGATAAGTTTAGCTATTGAATTTTTAAAATGAACAAATAGAAGTGAATATCTATTTTTAATATAGTGGACGAAAGAAATTGCATTTTAACCTATTTGTTATTAAATGAAGGTTTTAATAAACAAAATCATATCTTCCAGGAACTATTGTTTTGATTCCGTGGGAGCTGTTAACTAACTAACCTTCAATATTTGTTTTTCAATTTAAAAATAAAATAAAGAAAGCTAAGCTAGGACCATTTAGTTTGAATTTCAATGCATTTTAAACTAAAATAAGTTTTTATTTCCTCTTTATATTTGTAATATATATAGTTAAGTCCTCCACCAAGTATCATTAGCATATTCTATTTCTTATGATTCTATATGAATATTGATAGATTTCCGAAATTATTCAAAATATTATCTACGTATGCATCATTTTCTTAGTTGAAAGTCACACGTGAGTGTTATTTGAATGAAACGTTCCTATGGTCTATTGCACCAATAATTAAAATTTGAAAGTAGAATAAGAATTACATTTTGTCATGATCAAAAATAGTATTATGAAGATGATCAAAAGCCATTATTTATATATAGTATAATGTTTTTATCGTGATGTTCATTATATTAATGGTATTTATCTCAAAAAAAAATTGTGAATCCAACCTAGTTTTATTTATGTGTCTTCTCAATAGAAATGCCAATTTATCACTATAGTTCATAACCCCTTTAATTATTCCTTCATATCAACTATAGAAAGTCATTTTGCCATCTAAAAGGTGGAGGAAAAAAAAATGCTGCGGTCACACCACGTGCTTTGGCTAATTCAACAAATATTACCCTCACATAAAAGGAAATTAATTGTTTAAATGAATGGGTTATATAGTCTTTGCAATATTGTAGAAGCTTCCTTAAAACAGGACGGATCTAGCTGATCTTAAGGAGTGGATTGACAAGAATCTAATGACTTTTGTTCGTGTCCAAGTATTTTGTGTTAAGAAATATTGACAAAAATAGTTGATTGTGATCGAAGATATTATTCTATATATGTTAACTTGAGATTATTGCAGGAACCATGGTAACCTTCAAAACATGAATCCCTCCTTGCTTTAAAAAGGGTTTTGGATATGAATTGAACTTCTTGTTCTATTAATTTCCTATTAGAAAAGTAAAACAATTATTATTAGCCTACAATTGATTTATTATCATCCAAAAAACAATTAACTAGCAATTTCGGATTAGGAGCAAAATGCAAGGAAGAAATTTATTAGAACAATAAAATGTACTGCTCTCAAGCTAAGCTATAACCCTATAAAATATTTTAAAGATATTCTAGTTATGTATAAATAATTTGGTCAAAACTGTATATGTGTTAGAAAATTCACATTTATCGAAGATCTAGTACTCTGTCTTTTCTAAAATCCAGAACTCAAAACTCAAAACCCTGCATTCATATCTCGTCGTACATGTGTTGTATAGCATTTTTTTTTGCCATCTCTACATGAGAATATGCACGTATAGCTTAGGAATATAATTAAGATGATTCAAGTTAATCCAAGATCAAAAGGAATTATATATATATATATATATATCCATGCCTTAGTTTACCTTAATGTTGATCAAATCCACCTTAATTAAGAGGAAACATTAATTCAAAAGGGCATGCATCTATATATAAGATCAAGAAAGAAGAGAAATTAGATATAGTATATATATGATGGTAAAGTACTAAAATATATATAATACACATGAGATAATTAAGGAAGAGTCCATCTATAATATCTCTAAATTATTACTACAAAAAAAAGAAGGAAAGAAAATTAAGTAGCTATAAAGTTTCAAGTAGGGTTAATTAGAGCTCAAAGCCTCATGGTTCTTGTTTAAGATTAAACATAGAAGGAACCATGTCTTGTAGAAGTCCATAGTCATGATGAGGATGAGGTAGCTGCATCTGTTGTTGATGATGATGATGATACATAGAGGAATTTGCAAAAGCATTGGCATGTCCATAAAATTGAGGCATTTGTGACATGATGAATTCTTGATGAAAACTTGCTTGTGTTGCCATTAATGGTGATGGTTGTGCTAACATGGAAGGATTCAACATTCTTGCAACGCTACCGCGGAGAGTAGCTGGTAAATGATGGTTGTGTTGACCTTCATATGTTGTGATAACAATGGATGGATCTTGATATGACCTCTCCACACGCTTCTTCACTTGACATTTTTGACTTGTGCACCTATAATAGCTTCTACAATTACAAAACAACAAAACATTATTACTATTATGTAATATACTTCTTAAAAGAAGAAAATCATGATATTATTGAGAGATCGAAAGTTTATCAGAAGATATATGAGAAGGATCTGACACAAGTATGAAATTTCGATTGTTCGTAGAATAATAAGATTTGACTAGTGTACACCTTTGAATCTAAGCTTAATTTCTTGAACAAGAAAATGGGAACACAACTTAGGGAAGTGGGAACACAATCTTTATACTAGTAGGTAACCATGTGGACTAAAAGAAAAAAGAAAATTTGTTATCAAATCACTAGTTAAATACCATAGATTTGACTAACTAGCTACCTTAATTATATGGATTCTTGATGGAAGAGAAGTGTGTTCTTTTAGGGTTTTATGAGTTCTTTAGACAAAAAAAAATGAGCAAAAATAAAAAATCACCTTGGATAAGGGCTATTCTTAACAGCCTTTTGTCCATATTTCCTCCATCTATATCCATCTTCAAGATGATCAACTTCACTCTTTGTCATGAATGCAAATTTTGGTGGCCTTTGCTTCTTTTCTCCTTTCTTTTTTGCTTTACTCCTATACATATCATAATTTCAATGAAAAAATAAATCAAATGAGGGTAAAAAAGAGATAAAAAGAAAACTTTAGAAACTTGAATATATGTACTTACTCTTTTTTTGATGCATCTTCACCATCTTCTAATGTTTCATCCTTGACTTGTTTATCTTTCTTGTTAGAATCTTCATGATCACCATTAGATGAAGAATTTGAGATTGAAGAGTTTGGTGTTACTGGGGTTTCACTTCCTCCTCCTCCTCCAACAACATCATTATTGTTAATATAATTAACATTAGCATCCATATGATCTTGTTTTATAATATCATCATCTTTAAGTGAAGAAAGTGGAGATGGTGTTGAAAATCCAAAGGGTTTTCCAAGTGAATTATTAGTAATATAATCACTACTTGATCCATGTAAATACTCACTAGTATAGCTCATAAAAGAAGGATCAAGCATATGTATATTTTGAACCATTGAAGAATCATGCCTAATATCTTCTTGAAATGGTTGATGATAGTACAAATCTCTTAGTTCATCACCCATATTGAAGAACAAGAAGAAGAAAAGGGCTTTTTGTTTTGTTGGGGGTGGGGTGGAGTGGGGTGGGGAGGATGGGGTTTGACAAGAGGTTGATAATGTGTCTGTATTTAAACTATGACAAGTTCTCTTTTTTTCTTTCTTGGTTTGAGCTAGCTAAGGTCTATTTTTAATGTATTTTAAATTTTAATGGTAGAATGAGAGATTATATATAAGTTTTGAAAAAAATAGATGTAGACCCCACTTTTGTAAAGAAGGTTTGACAAAGCTTTAAGTCCATTTTTAGGGTCTAGTCATTTGTCACTGAGAAGGAATCCGTCGTAGTGTATATTTACTATAATTGAAAATAATTTAATTTTAAAGTTTTTTATTTGCGTTTAATGAAATTATTTATAGTCATACAAATGATCAAAAAACATTTTAGGTTACAAAATTTAAAATCTCTTTTTATTTTAAACTTCATGTTAAATCAAACAATCACATAAATTGAGACAGATCAAATATACATCTAGCTGTAATAAACATTTTCCTTCTTTGTTCCTATCTTAGGAATTATATAGTTTTTATAGATATATGTAATAGAAAAAATAAAATATTTTAAATGTGATGATTAAAATTTTAGTAATTTAGTTTAGTTGTAGTGTTTATCTAGTACTCTTTCACACTTCAAATCAAATGTAGTCAAATTTGTCACCATTACAAACTAAGTGTCTTGTCTCTTTTTGGTGAACACAATATATACATACTTTATGGAAAGCAAATTGGAACATTTTATTCGAATTTTGATTCAATAGAATATATATCGTGGTTTAGTTAAAATGGAAGCTAGGTAGATAATCAATCATTAATTAAATAAATGAATAAATACATGTTAATAATTAGCTTTAATTTAAAATGAAAAAAATTATTCTGACAATTTCAACAACATTCTGCTCATTGACTCTTACGCAAGATAACGTATAAGAAGAGGTACTCAATTAATATTTAGATGTAAACATCTAGAGAAACCACATAAATAATAATAAAAAGTCCTATAACGATATATTAATAAATTCAAGATATATATATATATATGTATATTATATTTAAATAGCGATCTGACTGGTTCAACACAATTATATTCTCATATCTCAACATTCTGTACTCGTACGTATATAATTAGTTTACAAATACACCAAAAAAAAAAATACTCACGAGACTGTGAATCTATTATATATTTCTTTATACTCCATTCGTTCGTTTTTACTGGACAAATTTTGTTTCACGTAAGTCAGTTTAATTTAAAGTAATTTAAATTAATTTAACAAATATACGAAGAATAGTATAAGTTGCAAGATTTTGTTTGATTTTGAGAAACAAATTAAATATGATAAATAAAAATAAAAATAAAAGGACTTTGAAATACCTTAATATAATTTTTTTAGCTCCACCACTAACAAACACAACACATTCAAATACATTAGTATTAATAGGAGAATTGATTTGGTAGACTAGATCTGTTTTAATTAATTTATTTAAAAAAAAAAAACTTCATTGTATTCATAAAAGACTACCACTAAGTTATACCCTTTCCCCGCTGGATTTGTGCTTTGGGTCAAAGTGAATATTAGTTAGTTATAACTTTTGTTGGGTTATGAAGGTGAATAGGGCGTCATGCGGAAGTTTACAATTGCATATCATATGGTTGATAAATCAGACGACAAAAATTAATATTAAAAATATGATATTATTATATAAAAACTAATAAAATATTATAAATTGTTGAGAGAATAAATCTCCCCATAAACAAAACTCTCTAGATGTCTACATTGTGGATACTATTGCGTTATGCTATGAGAATAGAAATCTTCAATTTATAGATCTCCAAACATTTCCTGTAAGGAAAGAATAAACCAAATATGAATTTATGTTAATATTTTGACTTTTCTTTAAGGAAAAAAATAAACTTCAAATAAAAAAAAAAAAATCAAAGCAAAACCCTAACACAGACAATTAATACCTTCAAAGCGACATTTTTGCTTATAAATGACCATGAGATTTTAGCTCTTCAAATATATATATATGAAATTATTTTATTAATATATGAATGAAACAAGTGAGAAAAAAAGCTATTATGAGGTTGAAAACATTAATGAGGGGTAAGAAAGTCAACGGAGGACTCAAACAGAAATAAAATAAAAATAAAAATAGAATTAGTAAAGATTTATGGGTGAGTATTTGTAATTTCAGTCAAACATTTGGGCCATTTGGAAAGTAATATACTGAAACACGTGTCCCTACTTGGCACCGGCATTTGACCGTAGCCGACACATGTACTTCCCACGTGGCTTCTGTTATGTGGTTTCCCTCTAGCTGTCCCTCTTGTCTTTTTATACTCCTTCCCAACCCACGTCACTTTCTTTATTATTTTTCCACCATGTGACCCTCACGTGTCTTTTATCTCGCTTTAATGTATATAGTCTAATCTCTTTATAATCATAACGTTTATTCAAAAAAACTCGATTTGAGTTATGAGAATAATGTCTCTATCGAAGAGAGAGCTGTACCGCCACTCCATCTCGATGTTACCTATAACAAGCTTTGTATAGCATAAATATTGATTAGCTGGATTAATTAGTAGAAACCAAGTTCAATCATATTATCATTTTTATGTGATATTTTTACCGGAGGTAGAGCCTCATTCATGAAAAAACGCTTTCAATTTTATTTTTTTTATATATATTTAGGGCTTAAACTTGAGACTTCTGCTTAAGAGAGGAGCAGCCCCATGTCCCCCATCTACTGATCATGTTCTGAGAGTTGTTTAAAAATATGAGATAAATATTAAAAACACCGTTTACGTAAATTATTACTTTCGTTTTCAAACTATTAACAGCCTTAAAAATACCTTTCTTTTTTACTAACTAAACTTAGATATACCTCTAATATGTCACATGACATAACAAGTGATCTCAAACTCTTGTGAAAGCATGTGACTCTTAATAAAAAGTTGAGAGAAGTGTTGAAAAACCTCTAAACTTGGTGAGAATTAAGGGATGTATTTCACTCATGTTATAAAATCGGAATGTACTTAAGTTTAGTTAGTCAAGTAAAATAATATTTTTAAGACTGTCAATAATTTGAAGATAAAACTGGTGTTTTCAATACTTTTGTCTAAAAACGTTAAAAAGAAAAAGTGAAGGTGAAATTGATAGTCACAAAATATACGTAATTTCCTTTAATGCTCATTTTTCTTTCTGGATCTCTCAAATTATTTATGGAAAATTATTCGATTTTTTATTTGTTAAATATATTCTTATTTTCTTTTCAAACAAACAAGTCGAAATTTTCAAAAATTTATTGTTTTATATAAGTTCCTTTTTATAGTTCAAAAATAGGCCTTAGCTTTTAAAGGTGTTTAATGGTGTAGAATTTTTAGCTTAGTGAAGAATAGTTGACACGCAAGAAAAAGTATAATTTTGTATATATCCTACTATCCTAAGATAAGAGGATGAACAATTGCCAACAAGAATAAGCTAAGATAATATTGAGTGGACAACATTTATTATAATGATGACTTGAATACATGAAACAAACTAAATTATGTGCTAGCCACATAAAATTAAATTTTTGGACCACGTACGTTTGATTTAGTCTTTTTCCAGGCCCCTCTTCTCCGTCTATTTGTTAGTAGTATGCTTTTACGATTTTTAACGATCAATTCCGTCGAAAATAACGAATATGTGCGAATTTTCGATAGAAATTCATCAATAATTTCATTCATTGAAATTTTCTATCAAAAATAACAAGTACTATATATGAATTTTTGATAGAAATTCATCGGTAATTTCATCGATTGAAGTTCTTTGTCAAAAATAACAAGTATTACATATGGATTTCAGATAGATATTTATTGGTAATTTCATCGATTGGAATAAGTTTTCTGTAAAAAAAATAATGAGCATACATGGATTTCCGATAGAAGTTCATTTGTAATTTCATAGATTAGAATATATATAAGTTCTCTGTATACATGATATTTCGATAGAAATTCATCGGAAATTTCATGGATTAGAATAAGTTCTCTGTAAAAAAAAAAAAACGAGTATACATTGATTTCTGGTAGAAATTCGTCGATAATTTCATCGATTGTATTTTGTGTAAAAAAATAACGAGTATACATAGATTTCCGTTAGAAATTCGTCAATAATTTCATCAATTAGAATAAGTTCTCTCTAAAAAAAAAAAAACAAGTATACATGAATTTCCGATAGAAATTCGTTGGTAATGTCATTGATTAGAATATGTTCTCTGTCAAAAATAACGAGTATACATGAATTTCCAATAGAAATTTGTCATAATTTCATCGATTGGAATATAACTTGTTGTCCATGAAAATTTATGATACTTTAAATAGTCCCACAAAAAATTGCTGATTTATAATACTTTATAATATACGGTGATTAATGGGTAAATTAAATAATACTCATCAATAGGCAGATTGTCCCTGGTATATATATGCATTCTACATCTAAAAAATCGTGTTTTGTAGTCTAAAACAAGTTATATATCAATAATTGTGTTACTATGATATTTCTAGTCTTAAAAAAGGTATAGATATTCTATATTTATGTAACTATAAATAAATTGAGGTTAATTCAAAGTCCTAAATAAGATGTATAAATTAAAGTGACTTGAAGTATGAAACCGGTTTTTGAAATATAGACATTAGTGAATAATCGAAAATAAAAATTAAGGACCACATTTCATATTTAGTTAGTCCTTGGGGTCCTTATTATTCCTTTTTGTTTTGTTAGCATGCCATTTAAAGTATTTATTTTCCTTTTGTCGTGGGTAGGCATTCTCATAATTATGCAGCACATGAGAAGTTTAATTGTATAAAAAAAAATTGAAGAAAAAAAAATGAAGCTAAAAACATTAATCGATTTGAAAAATATGTAATCTAACCATTAACACACCTTAGTAAGAATTATCAAATGTGCGAGACAAATTTGACTTTGATGATGCACCATTTGAAAGATGAAAGAACATTGTTGATACGAAATTTTAAAAATCCAATTTCAATTATGGAAAATAGCGAGTTGTTCGACTGAATTACAAACAAGGTAAAAATTGACTCTCACCAACGTCCATGGGGTAGAGAAAGAGATTGATTGTAAAGAGGGGAATTGATTCTCAGTTCTCACCAACAAGGTAAAAATTTAGATAGTCAATCAATAAAGCTACAAAAATTTCATACGATATATTAGATTTGATAAATATCGAAATATTTTTCTTTGTTTAAGAATTAAAATATTGTACCACATAAGACATTATATTCTCCTAATTAAAGTGAAACAACAAAGAACAAGTAAACCAATTCATATTGTAAAAACACCGCCCTTAAAATAATTCACATAATTTACGACTTTGTCTTTGTATAATATTTAATATTATATTATACACAAACAAAAAAGAACTCTTTCTTTGACCTTTACCTAAGCACTTCTTTTTACAATTAAATAATCCTATGTTCAACTAATTTAATTAAATTATATAATTGACCTCTTTGATTAGAGTTGAATGCTGTTCCATTTCTTTACTCAATCCAATGAGATATATATCCTTGAGTACAAATGCCGCTAAAATTGCGGCAAGATTGTGACTATATTTTATCAAATTAAAATATATGTATATTTTGGGTGCGTGTGTCATGCAAATTATCTACTACTCTAATAATCCTATCTCTATAATTTATATTTGTTAATTAGTATATTATGATAGGATTTGGTTTCTTATATTACTTACCTCCTAATAACAATGTATTTCATACTTGAACAAATTACTGGTGTTTATTTGACTACTATATCACTAAACGAGATATGCATAAATTGAACGGACCAGTAATAGAACTTGATTTCTTATCGAATGGATTATTAGTGTTTTTTTTCCCGCTACTACATCACCAAACGAGACATGCATAGGTTAGGCGGAATAATTTGTACACCTTAGCTATTACCCTAATCTTATCTCTATAATTTATTTGTAAAATTAATGCTACTATCTATTAATTAGTCCGACATACCCAAACGAAATAAACTCTTAGGGTTAGATTAAGTTAGGTACAAATTTAATTTTATTCTACCACTAGAAATATTATTATAGACCAAAGTTAGACCTAGTAGAAGAGAATCTTTTCTTGTAGTATAATTATAGAGTTGAAATGTTGACTTTTTTTCTTGTATTATTTCAATGTAGCAATAGTGGTAGTATTAATTCTTGTTCTCAATCTAATCAATGTTTAATTGACATAATATAATTCAAATTAATCCCCTCTTTGTTTTATTCGAATTTTTCATCATTTGCCTACCTAGAAAATATTGAAAGGAAATGACCGGTATATATACAAGATCAGTTTGAAAGAATCCACGAGGTCCTCGTGGTTAATTTATATGGAAGATGTGAAATTATATTCCAATTTTAACCTCTTGAAAATTTTTAGGAATATTTATATGAAAATTCATTATTATTTTAGTTTAAGTGAGAATATAAACTTTTACAAGTTGATGATTAACAAAAAAAAGTGAGACATCAAAAAGCAAAACTAAAGTATAACATGCATGTAGTAATGTCTCCCTTTATATTATATAAATGATGAGTTGAAAAAGAAAAATAATTGTAACTCTATGAGAGTTGAATATAGACTAGGAAACAAATTATTGAGAGCTAGGATAGGAAACAACCTAGGCATATGACCTTCAAAAATGACAATGAATTCTAGAAAAAAATGTATATATATATAGTCAAAATTAAAGGAAAGAACAAATAGTAGTTAAAGTTTAAAAATTTGGAAAAAGTATTGCCTTATCTTATCTACCCACCCTTTTTGTGCTTTGACATCTAATTTGCCAAACTCCATTCTACTTTTACTAGTTGTATATTTAGTTGGCTAGTCCTTATAATGGAAAAAAATATTCTTGATAAGAAACAATCACGTTAACATAAACAGTTTTTAGCGGTAATAGATATACACATTAATAAAAAAATATTTAAATCTTTAACGGTTTTTATTAGTTAATTTCCATTGAATACAATGTCGCTATACGTGTTAGAGACAGTTACAAAGAATGTTAATTTGCCAAAATATATATATATATATATATATATATATAGTTGCAATTAAGCTATTATCATTAATTAATTATTGCTAAAAAATTATTTTTAATATAGTGATTTTATCTTTAATGAATTTTGTGCGACTTGAATATGAATTAATTAGATCAGCATTAAAAGAAAGTTGACTATTAACCAGTTACGACAAAAAAAATACAAAGAGATGGTAATGAAGTGAAGCAAGGAAAGGGTGGGGCGGGTTGTGAGTCAACCCGCCCACATATATATACCTTAAATACTTCTTGCTCTTTTCTCATTAGCTAGCTTACGCCTCAAAACTTTAAATTATATATTATTAATTTATTCGCATTTAATATTTATATAAAATCATATTAGTTATAATGATTAAGTCATAAATCAAAATTTAAAATATATATTACATTCATTAATTTGATATAAATGTCAAATACGATAAATTGTACCACTAAAAATAGTCGTATTTGATTAGATGGATAACTATAATTTTTTTGGTCCGCTCATATACTCATTTCCTTTCATGTCTTGTACTGTTGTACATATCATTTCACTTTCTTTTTTTTAAATAAAATAATAATAATAATAATAATAGTAATAATAAAACGATTATTCCTCTTTTCCACATTTTGTTAGTTGCTAATTTTGTAGATGGAATAAAAAAATTCGAACGTGTCACATTAGCTTTGGCCCTCTAATTAGTTACCCTACCAAACGTATACCAAAATATATTTGACTACTAGAGATTCTAATAACAATAATTCTATTTCGTGAAAAATGCTTTGTGGAACAGCATCAAATTAACGCACATGATTTAACGGACAAGTAAAAATATCATAGGAACACTACTAAAAAATCACTATCTATTCATTGAAATTCTTTACTCAAAAATGTTCAGTGTTTCCATATATATTTTAATAGAATCACAGAGAAAATGAAAAAAAAGTGTTTTTATACAATAATTAGGAGGTCTCTTGATATTTAGAATCTGTTTCCTATCATATGTTATTCCAGTGAGTTGATATCAACTCACTAAAAAATGGATGTGAAAATTATATTTTATAACATGAATATAATTCTATTAATTCTTGGTGGGAAATTAAAAAACTTTTGTTTCTAGTAATAAAAGTATCGTGAGGAGAAAATTGATACATACATGATGATTCATTCATGATGCCATAATCCAATTACTAACCAACCACCCCTCCATTTTACCTACCCCCATTCTCTTGGGTGAGAGAATGAATTAATAGAAGATCAACATGGATTGTCATGCAGTGGTGAGACAGCTCTAACCTTAATCAGATGTTTCAAGTTGAAGTTCTGGATATGGAGAAAATTTTGTTGAGAGCGTTACCTTTGAATGGGCCCTGTAATGCGTGATTCACATTTAGTCGAGCTCCAATGCAGACTCCGAACTGAGGAAACAAAAGAATTATTGACCGAACGAAATTCATGAAAGAAAATGATTTCTCTATATATATTTCATTAATTAATCCTCTTCATCCAACAACTTATCTAAATGAAGAAGCCATCGAATAAAAAATTAGCACGTCATCCCCATTATTTATAGGGAATGAATATAAAAATAAATATAGATATATGTCATTTTCAAATTTTCAAATGCATAATACACAATTTGTTTAAGGAAAATATGACTTAATCATATTATGAGTGTAGTTATAGCCTTATCGAGACTAATCAATCATCAAATCCTAATCAATTACGTAATTACTATTATTAAGAGCTAATTAATTATTATAACTTTTGAGAAAGCGTGACACTTGCAAATTATATTCCCCTTCATGCATGATCCATATTATAAAAAGGAGAAGAGATTAAAAAACACATGCACACACAATTATTAATTTGTGAGTCTATATGTAATAGTGTGGGGAAATGATTGGTCAATTAATTTTTTTGTTGAGTCCAATGACAAAGGCATCTACATGTTACTCTAGATTTAAAAAGTACTTATGACATTATTCCACTTATGTTGTGTGTCATGTTTTTTTAGGGGCACATTCAGACATATATATCAACAGACAGACAAAAACTAAGTGACAAATATATATTTATACTTGAATTTATATAATGATGATACATATTCTTGGGCGATTTTTATTGTTTTTTTCATCTTTTTTGTTTGTTTGTTAGTCGTGGTTCAATTGAGATCAAGAGTGTGATTGAGAATAGCATAATGTTTCCAATTAAGTTCTTCGAGTTGACGCCCCTAAATTTTCTATCACATCATTCAGAAGAAGGAATTAGCTATAACATTTACTGTTAATTTGTCATTAATTAGTAGCTCATTACTATCAAATTTTTTTAATGATTCATCATTAAATAGAATTAGCAACAAAGTTTTATTATTACTTATAAAAGTTTGTCCATCATTAAATTTTTAAACCTATGGTATAGAGGAG
Source organism: Solanum piurae (assembly GCA_029582685.1). Taxonomy (NCBI): domain Eukaryota; kingdom Viridiplantae; phylum Streptophyta; class Magnoliopsida; order Solanales; family Solanaceae; genus Solanum; species Solanum piurae. The sequence continues at coordinate 36,379 of JAJOOO010014373.1, read as the reverse complement.
GAAGACATTATATTCTTGGGAAGAGAATAATATTAAAATCCATTGAGATTTTTTTTAAAAAAAAAAAAAAGAAGGAAAAGAGAGAAGCTGAAATTGTTGACCTTATAAGTTGTGTCCATTATATGTGACATAAAAAGATGGTCTTTTTTATATTTTGGCAAGTCTATATCAATACAGAAGAGAAAGGGGCAGGCAGGTTATTTGTTAGGTTTGCATACTTTAAACATAAATAAATTAAAAAGAATCTTTTAGATGTTGACATAATATTTTTATATATATAAAAAAAATATAAGGTAAAGAAAGGGGCATGATGATAGATCATTTTCATAGAAAATTCAAGTCTAAAAAGTTAATTCAAAAGGTACCTTTCTAACTTCATCATATCAATTGTTGACATCAAATCTACTTGTTGCTTAAAAAGGTGTAATTGTAGACTAATTCAAACTTAAAAAGCTTCAATGTGCAGCAACCTAGTTGGTCATTTATTAATTAATCAATTACCCCAGCAATTAATGAACCAATAAATTAAACTTGAGTACAAATTGATTCTAGTACAACAACAATTATATACTTACACTTTGGTGGTTTCAAGAACCACGTAGGTATGTCGTATAGTAAAAAATATGTGTTTGATTTAACTAGAGAAAATGAAGTGAATTTTTATTTTTAATTTTAACCTTGATGAAAGGACTTTGGAATAGGGGCAAATATGTCCATTTGGTGTTTAATACAAGGATTTTTAGTGTAAATAATTTTGAAAATATCTAAACTCGGAATAAAAAATTCTAACAAACATGATATAAGCTAATCCTCAGTTTAGTTCCAAAATAATCACTTATCGCTCAAGCTAAACAACATCCTCTTAAAAAAATATTGAGAGTTAGCTCACTTGGTGAATTCTCTGTCCATGATTGAGGTGAATTGTACAAACTCTATCAAAATAGCATAACATCTGCTTCCATTTCCCACCTCCCTTGATGTAATTTTCAAATAAATAATAATTAAAAGACCCAAAAGTATTGTGGATAATTTTAAAAAAAATTAAGTACTATGTTTTAATACAAAAGCAAAATAAAAACCTTAGTCCTTTTTACTCTAAACTCTAAGTAGCCTACACATATTATTTTACCATTGAAGTACAAAGTTTTTTTTTTTTTGGTCACGTTTTATATAAAGACCAAAAACCTCTAAGACAAGATTACATTGAGCTCTCCAAAGCAAACTAGGGGAATGTGAGGTGCTAATTAATTTTAAAAAAATTCACTCACTAGGTCAAGGCGTAATTATCCTTGCACATCTCAAAATTCGAATTGCGACCTAATCATGCATCTTTAAACATAAGCAGAGTCAAAATTTGAAGTTTATAGGTTTGGAATTCTAATTCTTTTAATAATTTATACATATTCACTAAATTTCTTACTATAAATTCAGAGTTTGAACCAAAATTACTGAGTTCGATTAAATTCATAATCAATATTGTCAAGCACCTGCTTAAAGAGCAAAGTAAATTTAAATAAAATTTGTTAGATTTTAAAAAGACTACCAATATTATTTTATAAAACTAAGTACTCCAATAGCGAGAATTATAATAATGTTTTATTTTTGAGTTGGTTCATTTTTGATATACGAAAAGTCTTATCTTTACTTTTTCCTTATCCAATTATAATAATATTGCGTAGTTTATTTTCCTGTCCTGTCCTGTCAAGATTGAATATCTTTAGGTAAGTTTATCACTAAAACTAAGACTACTAAAATAGAAAAAATAAATTAAGACCACCAAAAGGTATAAGTATATATAAATGTATAATCATGGACTCTAATTTGAGGGAATTACCCCACCTCTTGTTTCCCTTCATAGTTGCTTTTTTTCTTCAATGAAAACTTGGTGTGTGGGGGTGGGGTGGAGGGGTTAATTAGTATTTCCTTCCGATTATTTTACTTGTCATCTTTTTATTAAAATAGATGATCCAAAATATTTGTTATTTTGAATAATTAAGATATAATTGAATATAATTTTTCATTTTAAACTTAATATTATTTTTTTTTGGAGATAATAAATATTGACTAATTAGCATAGAAAACCTAAATGAATACGACATACACATGCTCTAAGATTGTGATTGCTAAGAATAATTATATTTTTATTTTTTCATTTTTAATTACTAGATAATTTTCAGCACAATTTCCGCCTTTTATAGGACGTTCAAAAATTCTTTCGCAAAATAATTCATCTTTTTTCTGGTTCATTTATTTTGTAATAAAAAGTACTATATGATTTTGTTACCTTTCTCCAACTATCTCTTCATTAGCCAGGAACTTTTTTGGCCTAAGCATTTATTTGTTAAGGAGAAACTGATCCAATTTGGAGTTATTGATGAAAACTATTATTCATTTCGATTAAGCTTCTTTCCTATTAATCTGGAAACCCTTCTTAAATACAAGAAAAAATATTTATTGAACAAAATTTACGCTTTCAATAATTAAAGATAGTAAATAAGAATATATTAAAAAGTTGTATAAATAAAAAAATGTGACAAGTAAAATGATTCGGACGAAGTAATAAAAACATCACTAGTGATGTCATCTAACTTTTTTATTTCGAGAACATTGATATATTCAAGAGATACCAGTAGAATATAGTTGACCAACTTATTTACTTGAATACAGTGAAGTCAAAATTACCCATTACTTATAATTATTAAATTACTAATAAAATTCTAATGTGACAAGATTCAACGTCAAGTTTTATTGCAGCAACTTCAAGAATCAAGACCATATATACAAAAAGTCTAATATTGTGCTTGTTGCCACTTCACCATCATTTTAGCTGACTAATTCTCTCATACTTTACTACTAATATATTTATATTTTAAACAAAAACAATATTTCGGATTTTTGTAGATTTTCTTGAAATTATCTATACCACATGCTAGTGTCTGAAACTAATGGAATAACCCCAATTCATAACAAGTGCACCATATTTAATTTGGCCAAAAATATACAATAATCACCATATTGGAAATTATCCATAGACTAATAATCAAATTAATTATAATCCCAAGTTAAAATTATAATTGATAAGATCTCGTAAATATTTCTTTCGTAAAACTATTTGAAATCATGTTACGTAGTAAAAATTTCTCCTTATTTCTTAGTAAACTATTTGAATGTGATGATCAGATCGAGAGTTGCCCCCTTTGTTCCTATCCATGTTTTGGAAATATGAATCTTGAATTATCAGAATGTTTCTAACTCGATATACGAAGATTTGTATTTCTTGAGAGCTATATATGATTAATTATATATGTATCAAAATCATTTTGAGATTTAATAGAAATTTATGATGAGTTATTTTAAATGCAATTAGAATTTGAGACACATGAAACAATGACACTATGCTTATGTAAATTTCATTTATAAATTAACGATTGTACCCCTTCAATAACAACTACAACTAATTAAGTATACAATCTTTAAAAATAATTTATTTTAACGCCGCATTATTGGTGCCCATTTCTCATCATACTCAAATTTATTTTTTATTTTCACTTTAATAAATATTATTATTTCATTAACTTACATCTAGTCAAAAAAACACTCAAAAGTCAATATTTCCAATCATCAAGATCTATCTACTCCACTTGGAATGTTCTGTATTAGTCAACATGTTCATTTTTTAAACAACATGAGATCGATGCTTCATTCAAAAAATAAAAATAAAAATAATAAAAATATAAAATATAAAAACAAACTGAGCTAGAACATAATATATATCTGTTACATTGTACTACTCGTCTTGTTTATACGTATATATTTGACTAACAAATATAATTATTTTGACGATCTGATGACTAAATGTGTAACTTATAATTAAGCAAATAATGGGTCAAGTGTGAAGGGTCTTAGAAGGATTTGATTCTAGCTAGACTCACTTAGAATATTTTTGACTAATTCTAACTACTTTACCATTCTTTCTCCTCTAATTTTTTATTAACAAATAATTTCTTAATCTAGGATTCCTATTATATGATCAGTGATCAATTTGACTGCTTACGGATGAATAAATATTAAATGAAACAAAACTCTGTTTACCTGACATAATTACTTTGTAATATAATTTTTATAATCACCAACTAGGATAAAATAATAAAATTTAGACTTTCAAGAGAAATTATATATGTATATAAAGGAAAAGAAAGTTGACAATTATCAACTAGCATAATTCAATATTAATATTTGAAGAAAATTAGAGAGGGTCAGGTCATAGTGCAAAGTGCAGTAACGTTCATTTTCATTATACTAAATAGTCCATTTTATAATATTTTGAATTGTATAGAATATAGATTTCTAATACAAGTCTTTATTCACTAGTCAAGATCTTTAAAGACTAAATGCCTCATGAAAATTCACAAGGGTTATTTATCTGGAAAGTATTAAAATACCACAAATTGAATACTAATTTTCCTTAATCAGAAATCTCGAATTCGAGTCATGATTATGAAGTCACATTTGATGGGAGCGTTTTGCACAAATCCACTATAATGTGAGACTTCCTAATGTGAATCCAAATTAGTTAGGCCCTAAAGTGATACCAAACACCCAATTTTAAAAAAATTAATACTAATTCGAAACCATCTAAAATCTTAATTTAATAAGAAACAATATTTATCATCTTTTGTTTCGTCCTTAGAATTGATTAAATTAAAAGTAAAAAAATAATAATTTTAACTCCATCATTTAAGATTGAAATAAATATATGCATGCGTAACTTTACCATATTGTACCCAAAAAAAAAATAGTCTTTAATACTAGTCCGTCAAGACAAATAATTTTTTCACCACACATAAAATTTATATTCGCATCATAATATTTCACAAATTATCTCTCACGTCCTTAAATAACTTTCTTACTGAGACATCGAGCCTATTTCGCTTTTGTTTTTGGGTCATCAAGAGCACAAATTGAAATGAGGGCATTTTACTTAAAATAGTTGCCCATCCAAAAAAACATAGCCAATATGAAACCTCAATGTCCATGTCGCTCTCTTTAAGCTCTACGCTGTCCAATATTACGAAAAATGAGACATTATATAAATGATTTTCGAAGATACCTTTTTTACAAAATAAATTATGTATCATACTGAGAAAATCAATTTTTTTTCTCCCTTATCATATAAGTAGTACTATTTACAAATAATATACTTTTGCTTCAAAATTTTGCAAGGTTTCCACCATTAAGACATTTTCCAAAACACTTCCAAAATTTTCCATTGCACTTTAGGGCTTTGACCTCTGTGCAAGGATGGAGCACCCTTCGTCATAAAATTAGGGAACTCAACTTTCCAGTTTCACCAGCAGGCTACATTTAGACAAGACTGTTTCTTTGCCTTGTCCAGTTGCCAATCCTATATGCTGCTTCAACTCTGTTTTTCTGCTTTTTTTCCCTCTCCCTAATGTCCAATAGGAAGGCATCCAATTCGACGTTTAATGGTGGTGTTCCATTAGATCGCCGAGAGTAATCCTTCCACAGTTGCCACTGTCCAGCCGTTCAAACTGTTTGCAAATCAGCATTACATCTTTCTCTGTGATCTTCCCCATTTCTTTCAGTTTGTATATCACATATTCTGATTTACTGCAACCATATATATAAGATGCAAAATCAGTATCACATGTCCTAATGCAAAAAGCAGGCATAGCCACATTTTTCATGTACGCGTATGTGCAAACTTGCAGTAGGTACAGTTCAATAATCAAGTTGTACTAGCGAAAACATTAAGCTATAACAATTACGATAGTTGATCAAACAAAGAACGAGCAGTTTAACCAACAAACTGCAGAAATAGGATAACGTTGTGCCTTGGAGGGAGGGTGAAAGATGAGGTACAAAGGAAACCTCTACGGCATATAAGCTAAGACCCATATATTGAAAAAAGAATAAGATCACCTAAAGATAATAGATCAGGTTCAGTCTAAAAACCCCTTGACTAATTCAGCTTCCCAACAAGCCAGTTAAACCAGATACTGTTACATATTTAAAATTTGCTACTTCCCACCAGCACAAGTACCAAGTAACTCTGCCTACTAAGGCTTAGGTAAATGGGAAAAAATCACCTAGTGTCTTTTATCTCTGCTGGGACTTGAACCCTGTCTCCAAGGTTAGCCACCCATCTAATTGACCACAAGGTCACACTGTTAGTGTAACCCTAACAATTATATAGGGGTACACACTCGCTATGCTCTCAATATAGGGTTAGACAAGCAGAATTCAAGCTACCAGCTCCACAGAAAGGCGCAAATATCATGTACAAAATAAATTCGCACAAATGTTCATGTGGCAGTCACTGGAAAATAGGATTAAGATAATTTTACAATTCCAAGTTAAAATTGAAAAGTTGAACGTTCCAGTTAAATTCAAGAGACGAGAAAAGCAAAAACAAAGATTTCTTACAACTCACTTGAATCACTAAAGAATAGTCTGGGTTTGTATGTCACGAGAACTCTGTATTTACTTTAGGCATGAAAGGCCACTCTGAGGACAGGAGATGCAACTAAATAATATTTTATATCATAAGGTATTTTTTTCATAAACAGTAACAAGTAGGTACCCAACAGAATGTACAGAAATAGCAAGGACTTGTCCTCCACTAAAGTATTAAAGGGCCGTCTAACAAGTCCAAAGTATGTGTCATGCTATTTACGAAATATCCCCTACAACAACAATCTAACTTTTCTATACACCTGGATTTCACATACGGAATAGGGTATTTTTTTCCCTTCAAAGCATCTGTTGTTCCTCTCCATGAAGACTGTCCATATAACATATAAATGTTCCCCTTTTCCATGGATCTTATAAACTTTAAACTAAATAATGTTACTAGGATTCCATGGACAATGAGAGACCTACACGTGAATCTGAAATGCGTCAGTGGATATCTGCCAAATTAAATGAGTAATGAGCATGAAGAATATTACAGACCTTTAGAATGTGGTTACCTATTTGCTCGAATAATAGGTAAAATGATTCATTATCTATTCAAGTATTACTTGACTAGAGAGCAAGCTCAGTATACATCAAGTGGTTAGGTTACTGGAACTTTATTACTTGGACACAGGTCAGAAATCAATCTAGCATATCCTGGAACCTGGAATATGGATCCTGAAGTCCTAAATAGTCTCAAACAAAGAGCAGAAATATTAAAAAGACACTCATCCAGTAAATAACTAGATCACATTTACTACAACCAAAACTAAACTTATAACTAACCGTCTAAGACTACTGCTGAAACCATTGCTAGGGCAGTTCTGTGAATAACTGATCCAGGTAGTTGACTTGTTCATAACCTAGCGGGATCAGAATAAACCCATGAAGATAAATAAGGATAAGCATGTCAACCTTTATCCAAGATATGAGAGTTTGCGAGTATTCAAAAGGAATCAGACATCAGACAAGAAGCACGTTTAAGTTGTTAGCTTAGCGTAAGTTTTACTGAACAATGCTCCAAGAATTTTGAGATGTCACCTCAACAAGCAATTTCAGAATTAAGCATCTGTTATTCTTAGCTAACACTTGCTTTCTCTCGAGTAAAGATAGCAGATTCTTGGGTTCATCATTATGCCATGGAAATGTTACTGCAGAGCATTATCGAGATCATTGTCATTATAGTTACAAAGAACTTTCAGTTGGAGCAGATAAGTCTTAGTATTACTCCCTGAGGGAATAGCTAGCCTAATTTGCACAAAGGAAAGGCTGCCTAACTTTGAAAAAACTTAAAATGTGAGGAGGATAGCATGATTATTTGTAATCAGGGCAGACCTACCTGGATGGACAAGGGTATCATTCACTTGTAAACTCATCTTTCTCTCCAAACACACTCTTTCTTCACCAAAAAACACCCATCAACACTAGCTCAAGACAATTTAGTGGAGATTAAAGAAAAAACAAGCAAGAGAAAAAAAAAAACCTAACAGCTCAACACATTCAGTGGAGATAGGAGAAAAACAAGCAAAAAAAAAAAAACTAAAAGAAAAATCGAAGATGTGTCTGATCTGAAATTGGCAGAAGCCAAGGATCCAAACTCAACCATCTTCCCTATATTTCTTGAATTCTGTAGCACAGAGCACTTGGGCTTGGAGATGAAGGAGAGAATGGTTTCTGATGAAGAAGACAATGTAAAGGCGATGAAGACTAAAAAGGAAAAAGTAAAGGAATGGAAATGAAAAAAAGAGGGTTAGACCGTCGAATCATTTGATCTAATCTGAACCATCTAATCATTTTATTTGATCTGGACCATCAAATTTCTCTCAGATTCTATAAATTTTTTGCTCTTCATGCGCAAACGCGTCTCGGGCCGGATTGACTAACCTAACCCACCCTTAAGGAGGCTTTTCCATAGTTGGGTGTCCGCTTTAGTGTGATTTACGAAGGCTAGGCTAGGTTTGGTAATATCCAAAACAAATGAAAAGAGATCGGGGTCGATAGGTGGCAGTTGGCAAGGAACTTGATCCCCCCCAAAAAAAGGGGGAAGCCGCCGTCGAACTCAAATTCTGGAAATAAGTCGGGGCCCTTTTACCAAGAATTTTTAGGGGAAACGCGCTAGTCATATGTATAAAGCCAAAAAGGAAAAAGTTTCAAGGGTTGAAGATGCAAACTACAAGGTAAGAAAAATTTGAAAGGTGCTATATTCAGATACGTAGTGTTGGATTAATGATAATATATCACATGTTGTGAGGCATAACTCTATTAGATCTTGATTGTTTTGGTTGTCATGGGTAAAAAGGGGTGTGATGACTACAGATGACTTGCATTAGAGCAGTTTGATGTTAAGACAACTTTCTTACATAGTGAACTTGATAAACAAATTTATATGAAACAAATAGACAGATTAGAAGTTGGAGGAAAAGAAGACCGATTAATTGAAATGGATCAAAGCAGTCTCAGAGACAATGGTACGAAAGCATTGATTTCTTTATGTTGAGTATAGATTTTTTGTTGTTTAAGGAGAATGTAAGATAGTTGCACTTTTTACGGAAGTTGAATGATGGTTCATCCATTTACTTGTTAATATATTAATGACAAGCTCAATTTTCTCAAGGATACGCAGAAAACTTGCATTTCGAGGAGACAACCGAATAATGAGTATTTTGTGAGGAAATTCAGTATTGGGAAAACTTTGTGAAAACCTCTTTGTGAGTGAATTTTGAGAGGAGAATCTCTCTAGCTTTGGGTTCTAAATTTTTTATTTTAAATCAGTACTCTTTCTTAATACTCTAGATATAGACGATATGCTCCTCCCCAACAATTAATGTAGGTCTACTTGATGGATTCACTAAATCTTTTTTGACTTTCTATTGTCTTATTACTATCATTAAGGGTTTTATAACAATTACACCTTATACCTATTATTCCAAGGTATGTAGCTACAACTTATGGCAGGCACGTTCAGGTTAATTTAACAATTACTAATGACGTCTGTACAAGGGTTTGCAGGGAGCCCCTTCGGCGATGAATAGTGTGGACAAGCCATTTCATAAGTTTATTAGGGCCTTCTATTGAATTTAAAACCTAAATCTCCCATGCAAAAATTCTGAAACCAACATTTTTTGTTTTTAAATTCTAATGATGCCACCATTTGAAATTGTTGGCCATTTATCTCTGTAAAAGTTCAAAGACTTAATTCATCAAATCATATTCCAAAATATATCATGCCATAAAACGTATGTTACGCACCTGGGCCCTTAGGGACAAAATAACAGCATACATGTTCCTTGTGGAACTAGACAGTGATCTAACAAGAGACAGGCAAGCAGCCACTCTATAGGTGTGTGCATAATTCTAACTCAAAACAACATTTTAACAAGTGATATACTCAAAATGATGGTAAGATTTTTGGACTAATTCTTTTTTCCCTGGATGTTATGTGTTATCCTCCAAACTCCTAAATTGGTGCCTCTTTTGAGCAGATTGTAGATCAACGTACTCCGGAATGATTTTTATTTCATCCTGAGAAAATTAAAATATATAATCTAGCTATTGATGAATGAAGAATGTGTGCATTACTATGACTGGAGAAAAACATAAGAAACGTGGTGTTACAAAAAATGAGAAGATGCACTACTGTTCCAAACTCTTCTATTGAAGTTTTCAAGTCAAGCAGGGTGGTTAATCCCTTTCAGAAGAAACCTCAATGATTAGGAAATCGAAGAATTCTTTTGGTTGCTGAGACTTCCTAACAGTTCTCCCTCTGTTTTCTTCCCCTGACTCCATCATATGGAAACTCAACTATGAAGGACTACCCAGCTATGGCATGGTGGTTCATATGGAAGGAAAGAAGTATAAGAGTTTTTGAAGGCCAAAAGAAAAATGTAGTTGATCTTAAACTGAAGTGTATATTTTTGCATGAGCGACACGGCACTGTATTTAGAGCTGGAAGCCATGGTTGACTTTCTCAGTTCTTTACACACTGTAAAGCTCTCTTTTTAGATGTACTCATTCTCAGCATTCCCTTTTTTTATCAAGAAGATGCAGTGAGTACAAAGTAGCGTAATTCTCAGCATTCCTTAATATGTGCTTACATCAATACCTTTTTTTTAATTGGTAATGTGTTTATTACGAAACCAATCAAAAAATGAGAGAAGGGAATGAAATTCGAACTTCCGAAGCAATAAAAGTATGCAACTCATACAAGTGCATGTCATAAACTGAAAGAATTTTTAAGGTTAAGAGTCATTAACCACCAGTAACTATCTACAAATTTTGGGGAGCTTACAGGATGTGTAGACCTTAGATTTTCTAAAAAGATATCTATGAATTAAGATGCCTTCCTAACCAAAACTAAATCAAGTCTAAAGGTTGAAAGTAAGTAACTGCAGACAGAAATCAAACCAAAACCACATTCTAGCATTTTATTGCTCTATTAATGGAATGTAAAAGATAAAATTTCCCTAATTGTTAACTAAAATCTAGTATAATTACATGTACAAAGGCTGCAATCTATACCTATTTTTGCACCTAAACTTAACAATGAACATGCTTTCAAGTTTTAGTAACTTCTTTATGCTAAATTTATCTGGCTAGCATGTATCCAGGAAGCTGTAAAAATGAGGACAAATTCCAACTGAATATCCAAACATTACGAAAATTTCAACTATTGAAGCATTGATGCAGAGGAGGTTGACAGTAAGTAATGTTTTCCATCGATACAGTACAAACAAGTTGTGAAAGTGGAAGTGCGAAACTTAAATGACCAGGGTTAGCAACAACAAAGTTTTTAGTCCAGTGTGGTCACTTTAAGTGCAAACAAACAAAATAAACAGAGAAGGTGCACCAAAGTGAACTTCATTATCTCTATGTGATATGTACCTACCTTTTCTCTTAATCAGGTTAAAGGCAGTCACATTTTGCCTAGGTAATTATGCATTTTCAAGCAAGGCTATTCCAAATGGACCAACGTGGATAAATTAAGCCAGACAGGATCTTGGCTGGCAAGTACTGGCAACTTCACAAATCAATTAAAAAACAACTGGCAATTTCACGGTTCAATCAACCATTTGTAATGACTGTAGATCTAACACGGTCTTATACACGTGTTCACTAAGCTTCACTTCAATAATATCTCGCTACAATTTGGATCAAGCACTATCAACGAGATAAGCTTGCCAGGGTTACCACAACTCAGATCAAAATCTAGTGTGGTTTCGTTATCAATTTTATTCAGTTATGCTTATAAAGAAACTTCTGAAAAAAGCACGCCGAGAACAAACACAGAGCAAATCATTAGAGGAAAGAAATCTGCACTTAAAAATACCAGCTATGGGTCCTGTGCTTCGCTAACAAATAAATCCTTAGAGCTAAAAGCTTAACATGATCATCCACTATTTCATTTGTTCCGTCTATTTTGATGCTGAAGCATTCTCTTTTACTTGGAAAGAAGTTAATATATACTCTACTGATTGATTCTACTGAACCACTACCCACTCTCAACATTGACTAATTTCCTGTTTCAGCTGGTTTGAACAGCGAACCTCCCTACCATTTCTTTAATGTGAGAGAGATTGTACTACCCCCTGGATCCAGTACCCTAGGTGTGATGGTAGACAAGAAAGCATATCAGCCAGAAAACCTGAAATGCATTCAAGTCTTGAAAAAATAGGATCTTGTTGCATCCATGCATAGCTACTTCATTCACTCTTTCCATTACAAATTAAGGGGAAAAGGAGAACAATTCATATATGTTAATTCCAGGAGAACCAAAATCTGCCAGGAATCTGTGGTTTTCTGCTAAATCAATCGAATGAACGGACTCATCCGCAAGTTAATATTCTAGAAGAGCTATAGGTTTGAGCTTGACTAACATATTTGCTGAGAAGCTTAGGTTCCAACAGACGCAAACAACTAGAGTCTAAGGACAAATATATACGACACAAAATTCAAATGCAAAGCCCAAGCATATATCACATCCACAGATTCCTTGTGTGTGACTATGGCAAGTATCAGCAAATAGAGTAAAAATTAAAAAAAGGATTCTTAAGATAAACTTCGAAAGGAATAGAAAACTTTTACCTCACGAATCCATTATTATCGATATCAGCAGCAAGAAATTGCGCAACAGTCATATCCTGATCAAGCACCCATTTTGCCATTTTCCGATGACGTTTATCTATTCTGGCCTCAGCTAAGTAGAGAAAGGCTCGAGCAACTGCAAGTGTAGACACAAGCAACCAAACGGATGCAAAGATACGACCGGTCATTGATTGGAATGCCCTATCACCATACCCGACAGTGGTAACGGACATAACTGACAAATAAAATGCATCTATCCACCCAAGCTTCTCAACAAAATGCATAACAGCAACCCCAACCCCAATACAAAGAACCACAACACCCAATGCCAGTGCCACCTTCATTCTTATTCTCATCCTCCCCTTCTTCACATCAATTATATAAGACCTAGCATCATGTGATTTCCCACTTTTAATACTCCTTAACAAGTAGTTCTCTTGCAAATCAAGCACATAACTAACCATCCCACTAAGCAAAATATCAATAAAACCAAACCCCACAAGCACAAACAAGATAGAGAACAACTTAGTAGGTGTACTATCAGGAGTTATATCACCATAACCAATAGTACACATGGTAACAATACAAAAATACAAAGCATCAACAATGGGGTGAGTCTCAGTAGCTTTAAAATGATCCTTAAAGAAAGAATATATCGCCACCCCAAGTGTCAAGTAAAGTATCAAAAGCACAACCCCTTGTCCAACAATTGAAATTTTCCCAAATTGGGGTGGCTTAGAAACAGGTGAATGTTCAAAATCATTTATAACAGCCATTGCTGGTGCTGTTTTAGACCTATGAAGATTACTCTTCGTCCAAGAAGGGTAATTTGGGTCAATCAACCAAGAATTCTGATTATCAGCTGTTTCAAGATTTGTTGAAGATGAAGAAGCAGGATGGTCTAGAGATGTTAAGTTCAAGGTCAAAGCATCAATAGCAGTTGCAGAAGCTTCAGCGGGTCCAAATATAATGCGTTCTTTGAGTTCAGAAGGGGTGAGAGGGACAGAAACAGGAGGGATTGAAATTTCATTGTGTTCCGGTAAAGGGCAGAGGGAAATAGGAGATGGGTATGTATGGGGTGATGCTTTGGGGCTGAGATAAGAAGGAAGGAGTGGCTCTTTCTCCATCTGGGTCTCGCCGGAAAATAGCTAATTGGCCGGTCGGAATACCAGAAACTGGGAGACAGTTCTTGAAATTATGGGCTATGGAATGGAACAGACGAAAGAAGAGAAACAGGAAAAGGCCTTGTTTGGCTACAAAATAAAGAGTAACATTAATTAATGGATAGATTAGTGTTAATTAATCATAGTACTATGTATTATCCTATATTGAAAGTTTGTAGTGCTAATCAATAGTGCTTGACTTGAATTTTATAAATGCATTATGGGATCGTTTCGTAGCTCGATAAGAAATTATTAATACATGTATTAAGTTTTGGATAACTTATATGATATATTTAGTAGGTAGATAGAAAATAAGTTATTGATATGACGTTTGATTGACAATTTATAAAATTTCTATAACTAATATATGTATAAATTAGGAATGAATTTATGTATTGCAATAATTATTTGTAGAAATCACGACAAATAATTTGAGACTGGATAAGTATGAAATTGTTTGTTGTCTTAGAAGCTCAAGACAAAATTAATGATTTTTTTTCTATTTTATCCTTAGTAGTGATTGTTCTAGAAGATTACAAACACCTCAATAGAGTAAATATTTTTATTTTTTTGGTTAACAATAGAGTAGAAGTTTAATGAAGAGAGACTATATCTTAATATGTAAAAATAAAGCTTCTAATTAATATTTTCTAAAGATATCATGTGTAGAAAAGAACATGTCAGATAATTTGATACGAAGGGAGTATATGGGAATGTGCATGAATATACTTCTTCATCTGAAATTATTAATCGTAATTTCTAAAAATAGTTATTTCAAATTATTATTATTTTAAAAGTTCAAAATAAAATTAATTACTAACATTTTTTCTATTTTATCCTTCATTGTAATTATTTTTGAAAGGTACAAATAACTCAAATAGAGAGTGACACAAAAATAAAAAGAGATTATATATATATATATATAGGTATTCAAAACGAGACAATAGTTAAAACATATTTGACTGCTAATGATGATGACTAAATGAGTTGGATTGACCTGAATTTTGAATTTCAATTGATCAAAAATAAATAAAAGGATAAGACTTACTTCACCATTCAAATATTATTTATATTTAATCTCCATTTAAAATTTCTAAACAAATTTTTTTTAACTGTTACATAACTAGTTTAAAATTGTTATGAAATCGTTAACACCTTCAACCATGATCAATTAGGTAACATTCCATGTGATCTTACATTTTTTGTGAGATGAATATCACGTAACATGTCACCTCACCATTTACCAACCATTCTCAATACCCATCTGTCAATCATCACAAGTCCATAGACAAATTTAATTTTTTTGAAATATGAGTGTATCAAAAGATAATATCATTCTAATTTTAACAAATATATACATAAAATACTTAATTTTATAGAAAATTCATAAATTCACCTATATCACAATTAACTCAACACAAGCCTATTGTAATGCTAAGCACATCCCTTTAAACTGTCAACTTCAAGGAATGTACTACTTATTTCATTTTTTTGAAACTTTACTTCATTTTCCTCATAAATGGATGAAATTGACATAAATATATGACTTTAATTTCATGCCTTAAATCTTTGCGACGCCATGAAATTATCTTATAAAGATCTAACTAATCTTTTAAGATCAATGTAGCAACTTTTTAATATTTGCATAGGCGCTCTACTCTTGAATAGGGCTTTATTTAATGTGAATCTGAATTAATCAGGTTTTAATATAAATATTGGACGTCTGATGAATATATAATTATTTTTGGCAGCCAAACACGGCCTTGTGTAGTACTTTTGATTCAGTCATATGTTTTGTGGCCATACTTTTTTCTTTTTTCCTATTACAGATGATCCTTCCTCAAACTTTACAAGACACGTAATATATATATATATATATATATATATATATTTATATATATATATATATATTTATATTATTTATTTATGGTTAAAACACACGTAATATTATATGGTCACCAAAGTCACTCTCTCTTCTTGGATTTTAGCTATTAGTATTTGTATTATTCAAATCTTATTTACAAAATTATTTTGACTAAGATACCTGAATCAAAATAGGCTAAATAATATAAAACTATTACTACAATCTAACTTATTGAATTCTTATTAATTTTAATTGATTAATTAACTTTTTATAACTTGTTTAGTTATGAAATGAAATTATTTTAAAAGATTTTAATATTTTAATAATGTTTCTCACAGACAAATTTGGGTTGCATAAATAGTTCAAATCAACTTAATTTTAAAATAAGCAAAATTTTGGCATATTAAAATGAGTTGTGTCACTGAATGGTGAGTTGTTATTATATTAATATATTAAGTAGAATTTTACAAGTGAGGTTCAAGGATGAGTGGAGTGGAGAGTACGCATACCTTACTCCTATGACTCGTAGAGGTGAAGAAATTATTTTTAAAGAATTCTCGACTCAAGTATAACAAATTAAAGTAATTATGAAAAGAGAAATCAACAGCGAAGAAAACATGACAATTAGAATGGAAATTAAAGTATTTATGAAAAGAAAAAATGATAGTGGAAGAAAATATGACAATTAGTATGAAAATTAAAGCCGAAAAGAACATTTTTTTTAAAAGAACAATGGTCAAAAACAATCCTTAGATATTTATGAGGTTGTAAATCATTTTATTAAGTGTAAAGTGAGAATTTTAAAATTAATTTTTTTCTAACTATAGAAGGGTGACATTTTTTTCCAGACGAACTAAAAAAAGTAAGGATGTCACATCAAATGAGACAAATGGAGTTTAAATTAAATATTTTTAGCTCATACAAAATTAAACGAATTCGATCAAGTGATCATATTTCATGAGTTAATTTTACACCGCCTGACTATTTGTCCCAACAAAATGATTGAACCACATGATCAACTCTTCATCAGTGTTTAGGTGAAAGATTTAAAATACTTGTGGGTTCTCATTATTTAAATCATTAAATGAAATTAAGATATTGGCATAATTTAGCTGTCAAAAGAATAAGTTAAGACTTAAAGGGTGCAAAAAATAGACTAGTTATGTTTAATAATAATGCAAGTTTTCTAATTAAAGTAACATATATTGTGATTGGCTTGTTTTAATTAATGTCAACTCTCTGACAATATCAAAACACATACGTCAAATATATTTTATATTGAATAAAACAAAACTTAGTATAAATCAATAATATGTGTTATGTATTTATACTCCATTCACTTCATTTATGTGAATGTGTTATCAAGAGTCAACTAATTTTTCTTTTAATTATAAACTATTCAAATTATTAATTATGTTGATTTATAATTTTTAAATATATAAATATTATTTATAAATTAACATTACATATTAAATATTTTGATTCTCACACTATGAACCATGAATTAGGACAGAAAGAACACTAATTAGGGTCCCTACAAAACGTGTTTGAAATAATTAACTTTGTTTCTTGAATGTTTTCAAACATATGAATAATGATAAATATTTTAATTACTTGGATATTATATTAAAAATTATCTCGTAATCTAATGAAATATTTTCTTTGTCGTGCCAAATTTACTAATAATTGATATAGTAAAAAAGCCATCATGATTTCCTCTTTAAGGAGGTTTCAGAATTGAATTGTATATATTCACATACCCAATATATCATGACAATTAGTGGAGTAATACTTTTGTATTTTTCAAAATATTGAAATTCAGTATTTGAAGAAAAATTGAATTAAATTAATTTAATATTCTAAAATTAAAATTTAGTTATTCGAAAACTATACTATAAATTGCAATTTTTCTTATATCAATATGATGAAAAATGCATCTTATTATTAATCAAAGTTTATATAATTTAACTCTTGATAAACAAAACGTAATTGATATAGATCCAAGAGAAAGATGTCAAATATCCAGAATGTTTTTTTTTAATCTTTATGAGAGAAGTGAGTCAACTATTTCTTTCTTAAATCCAAGTATCCAACCAAGATCTCATCATATAATAATAGTGCCATAATAATAATACAATAAACTAGCTGGAGGGGGCCTAGTGGGGGATGGCTAAATTTCTGGGTGATGTGATGAAATAGAGGTGTAGGAAACTCTTTGGCCCACATCCCATATACAGTTTATGAAGTGATGAATGAAATCCAATCAATAGTGAAGATGACTGACAGCCTATTCTCTAGTACAAATACTGAACCAAAAGACATTTCAAAATCATTGCCTAATAAGCCAATAGATCCATGAAATGACATTATAATTACCTCTATCCACTAGTTGTGCTGAATAGCAACCATCATTAGTCAACGATTATTGATACAAACAAGAGCCTTCCACAAATACTTTTAGAATAATAGTTTTTGATTACATACTGAAGAAAACATTTTCTTTTATATCAAACATAAGCACAGTGCTTAGTTGATAAAATGTAACTTTAAAGAGTACTACCCAAGTTAATGAACGGCACAAATCGAAATCAAAAAGTAAAATAACATTTTGAAAACCGAATATCAAATTCTTTTAGAACCGTACCAAACTGATAGATGAACATTCATACTCAAGAGTTTGACAAAGTTTGTGAGTATTACAATACACACCACAATCAAGTGTCTCATATAAATACAAAATAAAGCACTATATTATCATGCCTGCCATATGCTGAATCACTCAATCGTCGTCCTCAAGAACATTGCGACGCCTCTGGATCTGAGAAGTGATTAGAACAAGCATGCAAGAAGATTCAGGCTCGGCTTAATAAATGAGAAGGATGATCAAAAGGTTGAGGCGTTGAGCAGAAGAGCGACTTACAGTTACTTTTGTTTGCTTAGTAGTTTGGGTGTTGATTTGTTCAAGTAATTCTATCAGTTTCTGCTCGGAAACCTGCAAATGGAAATATAATCCCAACCAAGGCAGTGAGGCCACCATAACTAATCAGATAGAAGGAAATGATTAAAGGAAAAGAAGAAACAAAACTTACCTTCTCTGTGATCTGACCATATTGAGCAGCTCGGAGTATAACATCTTCAACTCCTCTCGCCTTGTCAGGCTTCACAAGAGCAATTCGAGCAACTGGCTCATACAAAATTGAAACCCAAACCACAGGTTATAAATAAGTGATTAGAAGAAAATAGAGGCCAAACTTTAGTAGGGACTTGCAGAAAGTGCAGTAATTTTGAGGTCTCACACTATATAACTGCTAATAAAATGAGAGACTGAGAAAACCTAGATATGCTTCATTATGGTGTCAAAGAAAGAAAGGCCTAATAAACTAAAAAATTAGAACAGCAAACACCACCAATTATTCTGGTTATAATCCTTGCCAACTAGAGCAATTGATCAACTATATAGAATGCCTACAGTCAACAAAATAAGGGCCAATAACCAATTTCATTGGTCAAGAACTATTACACTAGATCATTAGACCACAGTTCTACAAGAGCAGTTAATCTTTTATAAGGTAAAATCTACAAGTGAAGATGTTTAACAATCTCAAGAGACAGAATGTCTGGGGTTATACAAGACACTAACGAATAGGCCAAGCCCATTAAGTTAAATGCTTTAGTTGGTTGGTTTGTGAGGAAGCCCTGCCTGACACATGAAGCATTGAGAAAGAAATAAAAGATCATACTCCCTTGGTGCTCTTTATGTGAGATGACAGGGGAGACTAACAATCACCTATTCTTACGCTGCCCCTTCACAACCAAAATTTTGGTCCATGTTTCTTCACATCTCAGAAGTGAGTGGACTATGCCAGAACAACACAACAGATTTACAAGACCAGAAGAGTGTTTCGCATCTTTGGGTTCAATCCTGGTAGATCCTTTGATAGGATGTAGGGTGCCCATGGCACAAAGAGTTTGATAAATGGTGGCACATGAAATGATTTTGGGACCCAGGTCATAGTCCCGAAAGTACACTTGGAGGGTGATCTTTTCGTCCCCTTCTTTGAGTTGCCCTAACAAAAAGGTCGCATCGTCAAAACCCCTTTTGGGTTTTTCCACAGCAACTTCAGGGTTATTCTCTTCAGCAATATTAACCTCTTCCATAAAGAAGGGGTATTCCTCACGCAACTTCCTTATCTCGAGGGCCTTGTCATTCTTCTTCATCAAAGTGATCGCTATCAGCCAACTTCCCTTTCGCGATTTCAATCTTTGCATCCATCGCAACACGATCGCGAAGCCCACCTCTCAACTTCCCAAATCTCCTGATTGATTTGGTACAATTCCATCGGTAATTCCTCTTCAGTCTGCTCAACTTCAATACCTTGATTTCGTTCCATCTCAGCACTAAGTTCAACCTTTCTTGAGATGATATAGTAAGGCTTTAAGATTTGGTGATGGAAATCAGTTTTGATTGAGAATCTCAAGACTCGAAGGGTATTTTGGTCGAACTTTGGATAGTGACTTGCTTTTTTGTATTTATGGGGATTTTTTTAGAAAATTTTCGAAAAAGGGTGGGCTAGAATGTCCTCATTCAAAGCAACATATTCACACAAACAGTTATTGCGCGTCCTAAACAGATATGTGACCCTTTTGTGCCAAGGGTAGGCCTAACAATGTATTGCGTCATTTGAAAACAAACCATTGCACCCCCAAAAATAAGATCCATAGATAATTAAGCAAGTCATTACAAAGTAAAACGGAAGGGGGATACATCTTTTAGGGAAAGGAAAACACTACAAATACAATATAAAACAATCCCACGCAGGGGAAAATAGATAACTAAAAAGTAGAAGGTTCTGCTCCTCCTTTTGCTTTCTTCACTTCGTCTCGAATGAGGTATTTGTTGGTTACCACATGTTGTTCAGTGAATAGAGCTTTATCAGCACATATTGGAGAGTGGCAAGTTAACTATCCAGGTTCAGTCCAAACACACTAGACATGCTCTTGAATCGGTTAACTTTTGTGTTATAACTATTTATGTGAATATGTAGCTTTGAATGAGGATATTCTAGCCACCTCTTTTCGAAAATTTTCTAAAAAAAATCCGCATAAATACAAAAAGCAAGTCACTATCCAAAGTTCGACCAAAATACCCTTCGAGTCTTGAGTTACTTAATCAAAACTGATTTCCATCACCAAATCTTAAAGCCTTACTCTATCATCTCAGGAAAGATTGAACTTGCTGCTGAGATGGAAAGAAATCAAGGTATTGAAGTTGAGCAGACTGAAGAGGAATTGTTGATGGAACTATACTGAATCAATCAAGAGATTCGGGAAGTTGAGAGAAGGACCTGAGAGGTGGACTTAGTTGACACGATCGCGTTGGCTAAGAGTGATGCAATGGATGCAAAGATTGAAATCGCAAAAGGGAAGTTGGTTATGGCTGATGAACTGATAGGCATAACTTTGAAAAAGAATGACAATGCCCTTGAGATAAGGAAGTTGCGTGAGGAATACCCATTCCTTATGGATAAGGTTAATGTTAATGTTGCTTAAGAGAATAAGCCTGAAGTTGCCGAGGAAAAACCCAAAAAGGGAATTGATGATGCGACCCTTTTGCTAGGGCGACTCAAAGAAGGGGACGAAAAGATCACCCTCCAAGTGTACTTTCGAGACTATGACATGGGTCCCTAAATCATTTCATGTGCCACCATTTATCAAACTCTTCGTGTCATGGGCACCCTACATCCCGTCAAAGGATCTACTTCTAGGGTTGAACCCAAAGATGCCAAACAGAAATGGCAACTCCGCTTGGGCTCTTTTGGTATGGGTTGGGTCGGTTAGAATTGTTGATTGTATGCTGGATTTGGGCTGCTGATGAATGTATTGGGTTGAGTTAGGAGGATTGGATTTGGCCCAAAATTGGCCTAAAAGATGGAAAAAAAGGCTGATGGTTCAGGGCATTTGGTTAAAATAAATCATTTAGGATTTGGCCAACTCAGGTTTAAAAGATAGTTGACTGCTTTAATAAATGGCCCATCGAATTGCAATCGTGGCCAATTGAATTCAAGAATATGACCAAATTGAGTTGATTAATTAAATTCGGCCAAATCTTAAACAAGACGAATTTAAACAAGATTAATTAACGAGCTTCTTAAACTTAACAAAATGAAATAATTAACTTAATTATAAACTAATTACCTCAAAATTAAAACTATAATTTAAACTAAAGTAAATTAATAAAATATTTAAGTAAGAAATAAAATCTTCTGGGATGATTTTTGAATATTCGTAGGATATACTAATTATATACAAAATTATATAAAAACATATTTATCATTTAAAAATTAGAAAAATTACTAAAATTACTTAAAAATAACTTGAAAGTATTTTGGAATTTTATACAAATCAATTATTTCAAATCATTTATAATTAAAGAAGCTCGATGATTAATCCATATAGTGGAGGGCCAAAATTGGGTGTCAACAAAGAGGAGGGAGCAAAAGCCTGAAGACTTGGTGGAATTTAATCCACAATGTATTTGGTGGACGGTGTGGAAGGAGAGGAATAGAAGAAATTTTGAAGATATATCCAATTCAATTCACAAAGTTTAATGGAATTGAATTGTATCTCTATTTCTTAGGTGTAAACAGACAGGATTAGAAGATTCAGATCAACTTCTAGAATTTTTAGGATCCTTGTAAGTATTACTTTTGTCCCCTTTCTCTTTTTTACAAAGTCCCCAGGAATATCCTTAAATGCTGAAGAATACAGTGTTACCAGTTTTCAAAAAAAAAAAAGATTTAAGGGCTTGAGCCCGAAATTTAAGTTGATGAATTTATATGATTAAACCTATTATTGTAGATTGAGTTGTTGAATACTACAAAATTTGAAGAGATTGGAGCTAAAGCTTTGACGTAAGTTAAGACTAACTTACTAGTTGAGATTTTGATAAAATTTATGTTCCTTACGTGTACAATAAAATGCCTAAAAGTGTGTTTTGTGGCTAAGCACCCTTGAGGGCAAGGGAGTACTTACTTCACCATATTTATGACTCAGTAGTCAATACAACTTAAAAGCAAAAAAGTTAAAAGTGATAAATGATTTAGTTATTGCATTCTGTGATACATGGCTCAATTTTTATTATATATATGTTTATGTTGAACATAACCTTGCTACGTGAACATATAGTTTTGATTGTTTGTTCTGTGCATTTACCTGTTATGTCTATGTTCAACTCACACTTAGTTACTGGTGTGATCACACTCAGTTATGGATAAGTAGTCAACCTCCTCGTGCATGAGTGCCAGACTGGCTGGGGTTAGCAACTTCACACTCGGATTCTCAATTTCTCATATTCAATTACAGTATCAATTAGATCCAGTTATCAATTAGCAAATCATTGTATTTTCTGCAATTCATGTTTTATTCAACAAGTCTTACTCTATCATCTAGGGAGGGTAGTCAATGAACCTTTTTTTTTCTTTTTTGATTGTTTCCGAGTACCATGCCATTGGTACTTATAGCCCAGGAGCGCTTGCTTCCTTTTTGGATGCAGATACCACTGAACCCGGTACCACCAGTTAAACCTAGTATCCAGCTCCAGCTCACTCTACTAGTCATTTAGTGGGGAATCTTAGTTTATTTCAGGCATTTTAGTACTCCACAGATGCTCCTAAGGCGTTATGTTTGTTTGTTTTCATAATCTTTTAGTGGCTCACGAGTTTGACTTAGCTAGTAGGTTTTCAGTTTTCAACTGGATTTATTGTCTTGGGAGGCATTTATCCTCATACAAGCTTAATGAATGAGTTGAAAGCTCAATCCAAGATCAAAGAGTTAGATGGGAACAAAACAAGCTTCTAGAAGAACAATTGACATGTGGTTGGGAAATTGGAATTGGTATGTCAAGATATTTTCAACTTAGTTAGTGATCAGCAGAAGACAGTAGCAGATATGTGCACACTCAAAGGTTGGAACATCAACTTTAGAAGAGAAATCAATGACTGGAAAGTTTAGAGGGAGACTGACTTCTTCTAAACACTTGAACAATTTTCTTGGTTACAAACAATTGAAGATGAACTTTGGGCAAGGCAACACCAAAGACCTATTCAGGGTCAATGCAGCATACAAACTGTTGACACAACACAGTTAGCCTACTGGCGGCCATGGAAACAAATTTGGAAGGCCAAAGTCCCCCATAAAGTAGCTACAAAAGAAGCTGCCCTTACTCTGGACAATTTGGTGAACAGAGGGCTTCCGTTGTATTCAAGATGCTTCCTGCGTAAAGAAACAACAGAGACTGTCAACCATCTCTTCTTGCATTGTCCACTCACACCTCAGTTGTGGAGTATTATCTTAAACCTAAAAGGCATATCCTGGTCTATGCCAGGTAAGATTTCAGAAGCTCTTAGTAGTTGGGAAAGAATAGGATCACATGCAAAGAATGGGAGTAGATGGAGAATTGTCTGTCTTGCATTTGGTGGACAATTTGGAAGGAAGGCAACTCCAGATGTTTTGAGAGCTTAGTGGATGATGTGCAGAAGGTCAAGTTAAACTTCATGTTGTAGTATTCTTTCAAAGTTATGTTGGCAAGTACTATTGTACTTAATTTACCTGGTAAGGAAATGTTTTCCTTATTTCTTTACTCTAGCTTCAAACGGTAAATGTACTTGAGAAATATGTGAATGGTCAATAAAACTTTTTCAACATTATATACACTCCCTGCATCGAAAATTCATGACCCCAATGTTTCACAGGTGAAATAGGCGAACGATATGAATTTTACTCTTCCGTAGGTGAAGAATGCGCCCTAAGACTTGAAGTAGATGCCTTCAAATCTTTTGATTAACTTAAATTTATAAAAGAATCACATACAAGTACTAGAATAAAATTGATGTAAGACATGAACTTAAGTCAATGCATAAATGCTGGGAGTTGAGAAGATATACCAATTGTGTGAGCTTAGTTTGACCCTTCTAGAAGACCTAGATAAGTTGCATCACTGGAAAAGATTATTTCCTGATAACCGCAATCTCCGGGCCACCTTGCACGCACCTCGACTAATTCCATGGGATACCTCCCACCTCCCAACAACAGCAGGTACCAAGTAACTTTGTCCACCAAGGCTAGAACATATGGGGAAGAAATCACTTAGTGTTTGTCTCTACTGGGAACTGAACCTGAGACCTCATGGTGCTCCACCCACATCATTGACCACTAGGCCACATCCTCATGGAAAAGATTTTTAAAATTGACTTAACGATGTCGAGTCAATTCAAAAGACCAGCAACTAAAATAGGTCCCAGAAGCTAAGACCTTCATAAAGAGCTAATGAAATGCACCTCTATGCTTGATGCCTAGGCATAAACCCCAGAAGAGTATGCGTTAAGGGGTCCTCTCTAATTTCCCTTATTCCCCAAGAGAACTTTATGATGCCTATTATCTTTGCCTCAAGGCAAGCCTAAAGCCACACCTTAGAGATGCCTTTGAAAACGTCAGATCCTATTCACATGGACTAAGAGACAGTATGGTGTTTGATTGCATCATATATGTTCTAGTTACAAGGTCAAAATGTCTAAAGCAATAAACTCTGCAGCTGAATTGGAAGTCGTGTTCGATGTTACTTCTACCCATCAAAAATAAGAAATGTTTTATTCATTAAAACAGAGTGTAATTAACTTCAACGAAATTGCTTTTTAAATATAAATGTAAAATTAAACTAATATTACTAACAATGAAAACATTTTGCCATCAATCATTGTAGAGTTCACAATTCGTAAAAATTAAGACATCAAACATTTGGAAAATAATTCACACAACATGCACCTACCTCTGGCCCTTGCTTCAGAAGTGAGAATCTGAGTAAGCATCATTTGCCTTCGCTCATCAGCCTCCCTACATCAATCACTTCCATAGTGGATATCAAATGTTGAAAGAACTAATATATTACTAATAAAAACAACATTTTGACCAAATGAGCTATACAAAAACAAACCTTTTAGCATCATCTTGGGATTTCTGCTGGTCAGTGTTTTGCTGAGTTCCCTATTTGCCCCAAAAAAAAAATTAGTGAAGATATTGTGAAGTTCAAAGCTTGACAAGGTAAAACTGAACATCAAAAACAGAAAGTATAGATACAGAGACAATTATATACCACGCCCTGTTGAGCCATGAGCTCCTGCATTCTCCTTTGCCTGATAGCTTCCAATTCTGGGTCAGCCTACAGTAATTGCAAAAAAAGAAAAGGAATCAATCTCTCAAAAACCATATCACAGTTTCATTTCAAGCTTCAAAATTGACCACTTATTCTAATTTTCTAACAATAGTCCAACTAAAATTAACTTCTCTAGATTTGATAAAACTAATTTAGAAGTCCATAAACAAAATCTTTATGCATTCAGCCTAAACCTATGTTGCTCAGACTCTCCAAAAATGATGCCTCACCCATATCAGATACTCTTAAAATAGACTACATTTGGAGGATCCGACACCCATGTTTTCGAAGAGTGGAGCAACATAGGCCAAAACCCAAAACAAATACAAAGAAAAATGCAATTCCAAGCTACACAAAGGCACTGCTCCCAACACATATTCACTGCCAGTCTCCCTTATTCCCTTTGTCCGAAAAAAAGTTCTCAAATTTCAGATGGCAAAAAAAGTTAAAGTTACCAACTTTCAGATGAATACCCAAAAAAATCAGAACCATTTTTGGAATTGCAACAACCCTAAAAAAGAAGAAATAGTTTCTGAAGATTACAACGCTAAAATTGACATTCATCCAAAATTGAATTCAGAAAACATATAGAAATATGCAGGGTATGTGAGATTACCATCTTCTGGGAAGTAACGAATTTGAGCACTGGGTTGCAGAAAAACGGTAAATATTGGAAAAGAAGAAAGAAAAGGGACACACAGCGTTTAAAAGACGCAGCTCTTTTAACCTCTCTCTGCACTTGTTATATGCGTATCGGGTTCGTTTAGTAAAGTAGGCTTAAAATTATTACTATTTGACTATATCCTAACTTTGCTCGTAAAATTATATTGATATCTTGTAATTATTATTTTGATAGAAATAATGTTAAAAATTTACTTTGTTATGATCAAGTTTTTTATATATTAATCTGAAATTTAATATGTCAAAGTTAGTTTATCAAAGTGCATAATCGAAAAATTAAAATTACTAATAAATTTAATTGATAATTGAATCAAATGTGATTGAATGATATAAGTTGTAGTTTTAGTTGGTCTCAAATTGAACTTGGTTAATTAAATATTGAATATAAAATAATTTCCAAGAAAACATAATAAATTGGTTTCAATTTTTTATTTATTTTTAAAAAATAAAAATTGTACTGAAATATATTTATTTATGTGGATGTTCGTTCTTACTGCTCTTCATCATTGTACTCACCTCCTCCTATTATCTCAACCTAGTAAAATTATTCACGTGCGAGAATTAATATCACAAAATTTATAAAATAATATTTATAACTATTCGTCATTAAAACTAAATCATTATATTATCTTACATACAAGATTATATAGTAGCGAACATTAATAATGTAAGGAAAAATGATAATTACAACATCTTGTCATTTATCCTTCAATCAATCATCTTTAATTTATAATTTATCCTTTTATTTCCAGGAAATGTTACTATTTGATATTTTTGGGGAATCAAATGAACATCAACCCGAGATATTAAATATTCTAATACATAAATAATAGTTTGAGAAGAAAAAAATAAATTTTAAAAGACTGAAAAAAGTGAACAAATATTTTAATTTTAATGTGTATAAAGTTCAACCCAACTTTTTGCTTTACATATGTCATTTTAAAGTTTGTCATTCCAATGTATCATAAGTAATTATTAAAATGGAAAAAATTAAAAGGAGAGAATGTATCATATTGGATAATAATTCAACTTATTATATATAATTGAAAAGGAAAAATATTACACAAAACTATTCAGTTTGTTTGGGTGCTATTTAAAAATCAGCATACCAGAGTGATGGAGTTCAATTTGAAGTTACACTTCTATTTCAATCGCAGTTTCGAGAAACACATCTATTATTTCGAGAAAAACATTTACAACTTGCAGTAAACTTGAGAATCTATCCATACTTCATATTTAATATGAACAATTAATTTATTGTGTAGTTATCTATGTCTTTGAGATTAAAAGAGACTCTAGTCTAGTCATATTCCTTTATATGTCATTCGGCACAATCTATCCATACTTCATATTTAATATGAACAATTAATTTATTATGTAGTTATTTATGTCTTTGGGATTAAAAGAGGTTCCATTCTAGTCATATTCCTCTAAATGTCATCCGACACAACATTCTTGAAGCCATGTCAAAAAATTATTATTTCTTGTCTTATTTTTCTGATTCACTTCTCACATCAAGGTGCGATAAGGTTTTTAAGATCTTCATGTCCTTACAATGACATACCAAATTTGAATTTTGTCTTCCAGAGATGGTAGTATAGATCTTTAAGGACATTTTATTATTATACCTTCAACAATTTCAGTAGAAAAAACATGCATGAATACTCAATTAATATGTGTTATTTAATATGTACTAACAAATACTTAGAATAATAACTTTACAGAAACATAAATAACAAAGTTTAAAGCATGTACTCAAAAACAACAATTAATAACATAAGCATAAATTAATTACTGTAAAAAAAACATACCAAGTAACAATAGAATGAAACATAAAAGAAAAAATTGAGTCCACTAAATGCACATCGTCCCCTTAAGGAAACTATTCCCCTCTAGTATATTGATACAAAAACAATGGTGTCAGTGAGCCATTCAACAAGAACAAATGACATGAATATTTAATCATGCAAAAGAAGAAGAAAAAGTTCATAATTTTTGTTGTTTTAAAATGAGAGAAAATGACCTCTATTTATAGACAACAAATGGTAGTGTGAAAAAATATTTATTGTGTCTTATCAGAAATGTCACAACTCTTTGGAAAAGTTACAACCCTTCGGAAAGATCACAACATTTCATAATATTCGCAACGTTTCATGAGTCGCAACTCTTCATATTTCATTCACGCCTTTTAAAATCCAACAACGTGTACTTCATATATCAATTCAAAGCTCTAATAAATGAGATTGACCTTCAATCTATATTGTACCACCCCTAGACAAAAAATGATTAACTCAAATCATCAAAGGTAAAGTAAGATTATGGAGAAACGGTAGACTAATGCATGCAACAATGAGAGTATACATAGGATTAAAGGAGAAGAATTCACAATTCCAAAATTTAAAAAAACGCTCAAGGTATAACTGTTATATATACATCTGAACCAACTAACTCACACAGTTTGACCCAATATTTCATTCTGGTAACAGTTGGTTAAACTTAAGTTTGGCCTAGTATTCCTATTTGGTGATCAATTGCTTAAGCAAGTTCAAAGGGGACTTATATTTATACATATGAAAGATTTGGTGGAGGCTTAATTTGTAAGATGGTGGTGACGGTTGTGAAGGTTTCAGAGAGGAGGGAAAGGTTAATTTTGAAAATAAACAAATTAAAAGGGAATTATGATTTGTGATAGCGCCACGTAGGCTGGCCTAAGATTCTCTTTTATAAATATATATGATTTTTAATGTTGTGTCTCACCACCTTAATGTCATATTTATAGACTATCTTTTGTACATCCTTATATAATACTTTAAATACAAATATAAAACTCATATAATACACTTGAATAACTAGGGGGGGTGGGGAGTTCTTTCTGTCATTATCGTTTTACATTTCTTGATTGGTTTCATTTTATAACACATATGTTTTATTTATATTTATTGAAAGTGTAATTAATTTTTTATAGAAAATTATTTGCCTTGTTCTTTAAGTTACTAAATTCATTTAGTTTCAATTATCTTTCTAATCAAACTGAAAATGTTAACTAACATTCAAAATCTAATAATTTAGTGATTATGATTCATGAATAAATGATTTAAAAACCAAATTAAGCTCAACAAAATATTCCCATAAGCTAAAAATGAAAACAGCAAGCAATAATGTAGACTAGAAATCAAAAGAATCCCATGTTCACGTGCCTCCAAAACTCCAGCTTGATCATTTTATAATAACACAACACATCTAAGATTTCATCAAAACACATGAACAAATAAAATATTACTGACTTCTTCGAATTTTATTTATCACGTTTCACTTTAATTTTTAAAAAATAAATATGACAAGTAAAAACGAACAGAAAATACGTTGCCATAGCAACTGCCCACTCACATCTCAGATCAAACAAAACATTCACATACATTTACTACTATGTAAAAGAAAAATCACCCTGAAATTTAGACATCAAAAAAATGTCTTTCTTCTTAGATCTAAATACAAATCTTTACATTTAATGTGAACTCTCTCAACTATCTCTCAGTCGGTAGTAATAGTAGTAGAAGTAACATAAAGCACAAAACTTTATGCTTTTCTTGAGCTTTTACACTCTCTAAAGTGTATCAGCCAGCAATCAAGAAAATTTTGCAGGAGCCACAAAAATGGGATTCACAATGGGTCTAAATTTGCTTCTATTGGTAGCTATGGTGGCAACCAACATTCTTTCTTTGTATCACCTCTCTTCCAATATCCAATCCAAGCCCCCTGTTGCTCCACCTGTTCCTGACCACCTTCTGCATCAGCTTCAGACCATACGCGCCACCATTAACCACCTCACGCGCCTCCAGCCTCCAGCTCCTCCATCTGCTAAAGCTAAGAAATCTACAGTTACCATCCCTTCTGATCTCCTTCTTTACACTCATTTATCACCTATTGCTTCTTCTTGTAAAGACAATCCTGATTTGCTTCATCAGTACATGAGCTACACACCCTTTAGTCTTTGCCCCTCAGATTCTTCAGTAGCTGAGTCTCTTATACTTAGAGGGTGTCACCCTCTTCCAAGGAGGCGCTGTTTTTCAAGAACCCCTTCTAGTATCCCTACTTCTCTGCCTAAAACCCCTTTTTCTACAATCCCTGAAAAGGCCTTGTTGTGGAATAGTTACACTTGTAGGAGCTTTTCTTGTTTGTCTCAGCCTAATCCCAAATTGGGATTTGATATGAAAGTTGAGCAATCAAGATTCTTGGATTTTAAGTCAGATCTGGATCTCCCAATTCCACAGTTTCTTCAGCTCACTATGACCTCAAAGAGTGTTATTAGGCTGGCACTTGATATTGGTGGTGGTACAGGAACTTTTGCTGCACAAATGAAGCTGCATAATGTAACTGTTGTGACTACAACAATGAATCTTGGTGCCCCTTATAGTGAGACTGTGGCACTTAGGGGATTGGTGCCTTTACATGTGCCTTTGCAGCAGAGGCTTCCAGTGTTTGATGGGGTGCTGGATCTTGTAAGATGTGGTCATGCTGTGAATAGGTGGATTCCAGTGACCATGATGGAATTCTTGCTTTTTGATGTTGATAGAGTGTTGAGGGCTGGTGGATACCTCTGGTTGGACCATTTCTTTAGTAAAAGAGCAGATCTTGAGAAGGTTTTTCAACCTTTGATCTGGAAATTGAACTACAAGAAAGTGAAGTGGGCAGTGGCAAATAAGAATGATGCTAGTGGTGTGAAGAATGGGGAAGTTTATTTGACAGCTCTTCTTCAGAAGCCGCTTTTGAGATGAGCATCTAGTCCAGGTAACCTCGTAGTCTCTCTGAAAATAAGATCATATATTGTTTTAGTGGATGGATTAAAAACATTGCTAGTAATGATAGATCTAAAGTAGTTTAGTACTCCTATTACTTTTGGCTTGGCACTTAATTAATGAAAGCACCAATAGACATAATCAAAATCTCCTCGCATGACGTTGCGAAGCTAAAATATGTCCAAGTAATGCTAATTCAAAGCTTTCTGTCTTTATTATCTACTGCAAATGTAACATTTGTAGTAAATATGCACCTTTACCGGTGCACATTTTGAATTTGCAAGAAGAAATTAATGTTTTTTGCTTCACTCCTGCTCACCCTTTTGTTTTAATAACAATTGTAGCTTGAAATTGAAAGAGAAGACCATGGCATGTGGAGCTTTAGTTGATCCAAAGTAAATAATGTATTCTTCATACTTTCCGAGGCTACCCAACTTCCTTAATTATCCAGTTTTTAGTTGTTTTACGTTGAGCCTGCTACGGATTTGTTTCTAGATACACTTAATTATCCATTAAGTAGAGATCCTTCGTAGTAAAAGCCTTTTTTTCAGTAAGAACTGTTACCTCTCTAGCGCATTTCTGATGCAGTTAGCCTTAGATGGGGAGATTGGTTGCTTGAAGTGAAATATTTCAGGTTTGTACTATGTCTCCGTCTTGTCCGAGCTCCGTATTGGTCCAAAGTGCTGTGGTGATATCTACGTTTGCTGTTCTTTCAATTTACACTCTTGTCATTCCAGAATCCAGCTAGTTTCCTATTGCCCTATTCTCTTGAGATCATCCTCCTAAATGTGATTCTCAATAACAGATCCCTCACTTGTCCGTTATGTCCAGCCCCTTAACTCAAGTAGAGGTTTACATCATTTGTTGATCCAATTACGCATTTGGTACCTAATTTATAAGGGTCCTGTATCTGCCAAAATGTTAACTCCCC
The DNA here is from genome assembly GCA_029582685.1 of Solanum piurae. Lineage (NCBI taxonomy): Eukaryota > Viridiplantae > Streptophyta > Magnoliopsida > Solanales > Solanaceae > Solanum > Solanum piurae. The sequence goes on along the minus strand of JAJOOO010014373.1, from coordinate 4,179 downwards.
TTAACATAGTAAATTTTATGTCAACAAAAAGTCATGTGGCATAAACATAGTATTTTCAGATGTTTTGAGGGTTCAAAGTCTGTTTTCATCTATAAATTATTTCTAGAGGCGATAAGATTCATCAATTAGCTCCAAAATCTAGCCATTACCTCTTTATACATATATCGGTAATTTGTATGCATGTTAGTAGTAACCAATAGATTTTAGAGTCAATTGATGATCTTCATTCTCCAAAAATGATTCTTAGATGAAGAGTTTTTGATCTTAGATGGCGGACAAAATGGTGCATGTGCAAAGCACTTGACTTTCTCCATCCAAAAATTAAATCCATTTAGAGATGGATTCCAATTAATTAAACACAGTACCTTCCTGCAATTGGTGTCCTATGAATTATACAACTCAGAGTGATCATTAAGACCCTTAATGAACCATCCTGAATGATCATTGACAAATTCCCCACGTATAACTGTCACGTGGGGTTACGTTTCCCGTCTAGCTTGTATGCATGCTATGCACTTTGTTCGCAAATCTGATTGATAACAGCACAGCCAATTAACATTGATTTAACTGTTATAACACAAGTCGTTATTTATAATAATTTGATCGGAATTGAATCCTTCTGAAAGCTGCTCAAGTAGATTATCTTTCTCCATCCTTTTCGAGGTTGTTTTAAAATTTCAGCTTTTGCTGTTGTTATTTTGCAGATACCACTGCTAGATTTGAAGCCAAATGCTGTGTTGTGTCAAGATATTCTCTTCTTCCTGAGGTGGAGAAATGCGATTAGTCTGCATTTGGGGTGAGAATGATCCAAACAATAGAAAGCTGTGTGCACCACAGAAAAATACAGTTTGCAGCAAACAACAGTAGCTGCTCTAATAGATAGTTATTTCCCTTCATTCATTTGTCAGTTTTGGTGTAATCTTTACTGATTTCGAAACTATACAAGTGGAAAATCTCGTAGAGATAACAGAGCTGCAAGTTCAAAAGTGATTATTATAAATGTAAAGATATTGCAGGAAAGTGAAAAAGAACTTGCAATTCCCTCTGTCACCTATAAAGAGTGATTGTTGCTACTATGACAATTGGATATTGCTGAGTTCTTTGCTTCATTCAATTATTTCAACTAGTATTGATTAATGCTTTTCTGCTTTAATATCCATTTCTTAACTTTGTTTTCTGTACTGTGACAAGTAATGAAAAGCTGCACTAAGAAAAGTTAGAATAATAACTTTCTTAATGATCGAAAAATCTGTTTGGAGCCAACCATTATGATCAACTATATTCTTCGAAATTTAGAAATAATATATCTTTGAATCGACCCATCTTTATTTAAATATCAGACTTAGTTCGCGTCTCATGCATTATTCAAACCTGTGATTCAAGTCTCTAAGGAGCCTCAACCTTTGCCAATTGAGTTAAGCCCTTGAGGCAATCGTTTTAAAATCAAATATAATGATGGTTTGCAAAACCAAGAGCAAATGACCCCAAAATGTTGTGTGTAAAACTAGGATAATTCATGTAGTATGGAAGTATTTTTTTAGATTTTCCCTTTAAATTTATTATTTGAGCTTTCATTTTCCTTCCCCGAGTTAATTTTCTATAAAGATATTGGAATTAGCAATAAATTTCATGTATAATCTGTTGTTAAGTTGATCGTTATTAATCTTATTTAGCGGCAGATTATAAAACAAAAAAGGATAGCTACCTTAGTAACTTGCCTTATACTTGCCCTTGACCCAGATCTCTTGAGCTGAGGAGTTTTTGAAAACAGTCTCTATATCTCAATGAGGTAGTGGTAAGGCCTACGTACATTCTACTATCCCTAGACTATTTCACTGGGTATATCGTTGTTGTTGTTGTTGTTTACCTTGACAAAGCTATGACCCAAATGAAAAGGCGTAATTTTAAATTATAGTCAATTCAAAGGGATAAACAACACCAACAACATATCCAGCGAAATCCCACAAGTGAGGTTTGAGATGGTAAAATGTACGCAGACCTTACAATTACCTCGTAGAGATAGATAAGTTTTTTCTGAAGGACGCCTCAGCTCAAGTGCAACAAATCCAATATTTAAAAAAAATCAAAGGAATAAATTTGAACCTTTATAATTTCAAAAAATAAAAAATAAAAATTGAACCTTCATCTGAAGTATTTTTGCACATATTTTACAAAAGCAATAATAAAATAATAAATTTAAAAATTCTAGACAAGTAAAAGTGCACGAATTGAGTATAAAATAATTTATTTTAATACAACAGTAAAGATATCAATAACCTCAAAATATCACAGTCGTAACGCCTAGCAAAATAGGAACTCAACAAGTATAATTTATTTTTAAAAAGAAAAGGTAAAAAAAATCCGTCCTTTTTGCCCCAAGCAAATAGGCTCCTCCTCCTTTCTCTACGGCGTGCAATTCTGGTGTGTCCGTAGGTCGAGCGATCCGCCATTTTCAACGTCAATTCAGACCTCTTTTCACTAACAATGGTCAGCTTTCACTCTTTCCCTTAACACCTTTGAGTAATTCTCTTTATTTTTCAAGTAAAACAAAACTTCTAACTTTTTTTTTTGCCTAAAAGAAGCTCATTCTCGTTTATCACTGATCTCGTGTTGTATGGTTGAATTTATCACTTGTAGAAAAAAATATGCATTTTTGTGTTTTAGTTTTAGTCGAATTGGAATAGTTGGCCTAGTGTTTTTTCGTGATCTCTCTTTGATTGTCGACGTTTTCCTAGAGTTTGTTACTTGAAGGCATAGATGGGAGGGTATATCAATCAGATCTAGCATCTGTAAGTTTCCAACAATGGGAAGAAAAAAACTTAAGAATTAAACAAAAGGAAGAGGAAACTTTTTTATGTGGGAAAGTAAGATTACTTGCAGTATACACAGCACCTGCTATTTATTTTTTTGGAACGCCCTAATTGGGAGAACACTAATGTTTAAGTTGGACAACAACCCACACATTTAAGGTTTAAGGCCAATTTGGGTTTAATCTTAATTTCGTGTTTTGAAATGAGATGATGTATTCATCTCTTTAGAATGAGAATTCTTGCTCAAGAAGAAGGAAATGTGGTACTTTATAACAGGGGCGTATGATGTGGGGCGGAGAGATTTTATCATATAGTGAGGATTTTCTATCAAGAGAATAAAGGGAAAGGGCAGCTGAGCAAACTTCTGGTTTAAGGTGTAGTTGCTGGTGACATCTATAGCTGTGTAGGCCATTGAAAGGGAAGGCAACTTCTTCTGTGTTGTGGTTGTGCTTGATTTGGAGTATGATTTATGTTGCACGTGTGCTTTAACAGAAAACTAAAAGGAGAATATGTAATGGTGGGTGTATCTTGGAATTTTGAGACTATGGTTAAACTTGAACCATTGATAGATAGAACCATAAGCAATTCATGGATGACTTCCATGTGTCTCAAATGTGTCAATATATGCTTTTAACCCATTTCTCTATAAAACGGGAAAAGAAATTTATCCCTTTTGTAAAATCATATATGGATGTGTAGACATATCCTGCTATAATGTCTTTCAAATCCTTTTTGCAGGAGACCTGCCCTGCAATTAAGAACATTCTGCTTCTAGATTCCGAAGGAAAGCGTGTTGCTGTAAACTACTACTCAGATGATTGGCCAACAAATGCTGCAAAGGAAGCTTTTGAGAAGGCCGTGTTTTCCAAGACTCAAAAGACTAATGCTAGGGCAGAAGGTATGATATCTCTTTAACTGTTGATTTATTTATTTATATTTGGTCATGCTCTTTCCAAATATCTCCCTTTCAACATGCAAAGGAAGCAAAGCTCATCCGGACAGTTGGTGATGTTCCATTCTGCACTAGAGTTGTTTGTGATGCCATCTTATGTCGTATACCTTGCCAGTCTCTGCAAACATTGAGTTTTATTAAACTCTGGTGGTATGTATTAAATCAAGAGCCAAAAACAAAGGCAAGCTATTAGAAGTTTTGCTAATTTACCAAATAGATCAGTGATGGGTAGGCTGATGATAATAATCTTAAAAGACTTGGCTTTGTGTTGTTTGCTTGCATATCCTCTTCTTGAAGTTGATTGTCTCCAGGTCATATGAATTTAAGTCTTGGTGAGCGATTACTCGTTACATCTTGAGAGTGGTCTTTATGCCAGTGACTAAATTGGACTGTTGTACTTAAGATGTCCTGCTACAT
>JAJOOO010014372.1:0-20650 GCA_029582685.1 Solanum piurae | reverse complement strand
TATGCTTAAGTCTACCAATTCAAGTCTTGGCCTAGAATTCCTCTTTTAGCATTTATAGGAAGAGCTCCATTACTAAGTCATAGCCCAACCAAACATTCATATACAATCAAGCTTTCATGACACAAGACAAGATACTCAAGTCTAGCACATGATCATACAACATCATCTTATAAGAGTCATCATAGTCCATCATCACCACATATCACCATTTAAAGAGAAACATGCTTTCACATTAGCATAATAACACTTTATACAATATCACATTAATACCATTTGAACATCTGCACATCATAGCTTCACACAAACTTTACATATAGCTTCATATAGGACTTTACATATATCCTCATATATGTATAATAACACATCAATATAATAACACTCATATAATGCCCTTCATGGCCTCAATTCACAATAATACAATATTCCAAGATTATACAACAACTTCACCAATGCCTTCATGGCTACAATTCACAATAATACCATCCAAGAAAAAGATATAAAACTTCCACCAAAGGTGAATTCAATCTACCAACAACATTCAACTCAATAGAGAGAGTTCAAGCTTTCTTACCATAATCCAAAGCCATAGCCAAAATCACCAAAATCCAAGCAATCACCAATACTTCACCCATAAGGCTTACCACCCTTAATTCATCCATTATCAAAAATTAATCATAAATAAACATTAAACAACACAAGAGATATCAATACAATTCACTCTACACATAGTTCCATCAACTTTGAATTTATAGAAATAGACCCACTTCATAGCAAATTTTAGGGTTTTGTAGAAGACAAGGGTTCATGGAGTATTTCATTCAAAAATCACAAACAAAGATCAATTAACCCATATCCCAACGTTTCAAATCATTTTCATGCAACAACCCTTGATAGAATTCAAAAACAAGGTTTTAGTCACTTTTTGAAAACATTGTAAAATCCTTTGAAATTGACTCTAGGATGAAGATGAGTCCTAGATCAAGAGCCACCATACCTCACTTGATGAAATCTCAATGAAATTTGGTGGAAGAAACCCTCAATTTGAAACCCTAGCTCTCCACCTTCTTCTTCCTTGAACTTGAGAGAACTTTAGAGACAAAAAGAACTTTGGGGTTTTCATTTAAAAGAATGAATTCTAAAATACAATATACTAGTTTAAATACCTTTAAAAATACTTAAAAACACTTAAAACAATAACCCACAGTACCCAAACTACCCCTCACTTAGTTGGACCTTTTTAAACAAGTCAAACTTGAGTTTTATTTTCACAAATTTCGTCGGGAAACAAGTTCGCGACGCGGAGGTGTTCCCACTAGTTTCTAAAAATTAAATTTCGATACTGAAGAGTCCGCGATGCGGACAAAACATTTGGGACTTGGTGGAGCTAGTTCGTGACACGGACATGTTCCCTTCATGAGCATTTTCAAGCTTGCTTGGCCAAGGGTTGGGTTCCTCCTCGGGGACCCTTATGGTGGTCCTGGGGAGTCGTACCTGAACATTTTGATCCTAAAACCATTTATTAAGACTCTAGGGTCACCTCCACTAATTTTAGACTCCAAACAACACATAAAAATATGAAGAACATACTAGAAGACACCAACACGTAAAAGACTAGTTTTCGAACATCTTGGTTGTCCCTTGATGTTTAAATTCCAAATTCTTTAAAACTGACTAAAAAGGTTATTATTCATTATTTTTATCAAGTTATTAATGCATAAAACCCATGTGAGGCTCTACTTTATCCTACTTCATTTTGAGGAGTGTTACAGTAAGTCAGGTAAAACTACTATTAGCACCCATAATACTTTTATTGATCTGGACTCTCAGGATCAAAGAACAATTCAAGAGAATGAAGGAGTTCAACTGTAAATAATTCAACCAAAGAAAAGCACTCTAGTGAAGGATCAAGGAAAATAACCCAGCCAGCTTCACCAAAGAAGCAGAAAAAGCAAACTGCGGAGGTCTCTAATGAGACTCAAGGTACTAAGCATGCTTCAGGAGATGCAGGTATTGACTCTACTCTCTTAATCCCCAAGCACCCCAGTATTAATGCATTATATTCTGAATGTGTGGAAGTTGAAGGAGGGATGGATGGGGGTTGTCAGGAGACACATACTAACTTGTAGGAAGGGGTATCCAAAAGGGGGAACTTGACTCATGTTCTGCATGAGGTTTTACACACTAACCATAGAAAAGACTATAGAGTCACTGCCACCACTGATAATGCTGCAGACAACTTGAACCAAGTCAGTACTCAATTATCATATGAGGAGCATGGTTTGAAACAGGTGCAAACAAAAGAGCCCTCTGGGGGTGTGAATTATCAGAGACTCCAGGAAAGCAACAGTGAGAACAGAGAGGTGTATCAGACTCCTATCAATTTTCAGAACAAGGGGAGGACACAGGAAAAAATAGAAAGTGGTAAATAAGGGGGAGAAAGAGAAAAAAATCTCAGCTTGAAAACTAATAATAAATCCCAATGAGGAATGAGCAGAAAGAAAAGAGACACCATTAAAAAGAAACTTTAGAAAGAGGCTACAATACAAGACACCAAGAAGAAGAAAGCACAGGAGCAGAATGAGCAGATTCAACAAACCATCAGCAAGCACAATGGTGAGTATGATATGGTATATTCAGAGGATGAATATGATGAAGACACTCAGTCCATTAAGGATAAAGAAGAAGATGAGGAAGGGGAAGAAGTCAGTGCTCATCTTATCAAAGCATTTGGTTCCACATTCCAGAGTGAATTTCAAGAGGAAATACAAGAGGTAGCTGAACAGCAGGGGTTTTCTCCTAGGGGTAGGAAACAAGATAAACAAAAATACAGACAAGCTTCCAAAAGTACTTCTGCTCAAACTAGCAGACCAAACACCAGGTCCAAAAGCAGAGGTTTTTAATGATTAAGACACTCTGTTGGAATGCAAGGAGTATTAATACTCTTGGTTCTCTGGAAAGACTTCAAACTCTCAAAAAACTTCACAATCTATCAATGATTGCCATTCTTGAACCCTTTGCTGACAACTCTCAGCTCAACAATTACAGAATCAAATTGAACATGGAGAATGCCTGCTGCAATTCTAATGGGAAGATTTGGTTATTCTGGACAGCTGAAATGAACCTTAATATTTTAGAATCTGAGGACCAACACATCACAGGAACCATGCAACATGTAGAAATTAAAGAATTTTTTTTATCACAATTGAGTATGCCAAATACAAGGACTATTTGAGGAGACCCTTGTGGGATAGACTTATTCAATTTTCTAATATGAATATCCCTTGGTGAACTATTGGTTATTTTAATGTCATTACTACCCCCGAGGAGAAACAAGGTGGCATTCCATACAACATGAATAAAAGCTTTGAATTCATTGTAACTATTGAAGCTTGTGGGTTAATGGACCTTGGCTACACTGGTCAGAGGTATACATGGTGCAATCAGAGGGATAAAGAGGCTAGAGTATGGAAGAGGCTTGATAGAGCTATGGTCAATGATAACTGGCTGCAAGGAATCCCTCAAACTGCTATTACCCATCTTCCTTCAGTGGGGTCTGATCACTGCCCCTTATTGATGGAGATTCTAGATAAAGAGAAGCAACCCATCAAATATTTCAAGTTCTTGCACTGCTGGACTGAATATCAGGAGTTTTAAAATGTGGTTAAAGCCTGCTGGGATAGGGAAGTAGAATGTAATCCTATGTGGAGGCTACAACACAAATTGAAAAGGTTGATTGCTACTCTTAGTACCTGGTCCAGAACAACTTTTGGAGACATTTTCAGCATTGTTAAAGACCATGAGGAGAGAGTTCGAATGCCTGAGGAAGCATTGATTGCTAATAATTCTGCTGAAAATAGAGCAAGCTTACACCAGATTAATGCCAGGTATATCAAATACTTGAAACTGGAGGCCTCCATCCTCACACAGAAGACTCAACTTCAGTGGTTTAAAGATGGTGACACTAATTCCAAGTATTTCCATGCCATTATGAGAGGTAGAAGAACGAAATTTTTTATCCGCAGGGTCTGTACAGGAAGTGAAGAATGGGTGGAAGGTGCTGAGAACATAGCTAATGCTGCCTGTGATCACTTCAAGAACATATTCACAGGAACTGATCAGCCTATCAATGAGGAGATATTACAACATATCCCAAGAATGGTCAGTCTTGAGAAAAATATGATTCTCCAAGAAATGCCTACTAGTGAAGAACTACAACATGTGGTCTTCTCTATGAATCCTAATTCAGCTCCTGGTCCGGATGGGTTTGGGGGGAAGTTTTTTTCAGAACTGCTAGGACATCATCAAAGAAGATATCCTAAGTGTTGTCCATGCCTTCTTCTATGGTTACTTCATGCCCAAATTCATTTCCCATGCATGTTTGGTTCTACTCCCAAAAGTAGATCATCCTAATAATTTTTCAGAATTCAGACCCATAAGTTTGAGCAACTTTACCAATAAAATCATTTCCAAAATTCTATGTCTTAGACTTGCTCCTATGCTGCCTAATCTTATCTCCAACAACCAATCTGGTTTTGTTAGAGGTAGGAGTATTTCAGAGAATGTCATGCTGGCACAAGAGATTATTCATGGTATTAAAAAACCTAAGGAAGAAGATAATGTGGTGATTAAGTTGGACGCGCCAAAGGCATATGACACAGTGTCATGGGCCTTTACCAGTTTGGTTTTAAGACACATGGGATTTGGAGAAATTTTCATTGACATGGTGTGGAGGATCATGAGCAATAATTGGTACTCTATTATAGTCAATGGAACTAGGCATGGATTTTTCCACTCGACAAGAGGTCTCAAGCAGGGTGATCCTCTTTCCCCATCCCTATTTATTTTAGGGGCTGAGGTGTTATATAGAATGCTCAACAACCTGTATGATAATCAACATTACCATGGGTTCCAAATGGATTTCAGAGGGCCTCAAATCAATCACTTAAGCTTTGCAGATGATGTTATCATTTTCACTTCTGGAAGAGAAGAGTCTCTACAACTTATTATGGAGACCTTGTCAGCCTACAAAGATACTTCTAATCAACTCATCAACAAAGGAAAGAGTCATTTCATGGTCCCCAAAGACATTCCCCCTCACCTTATTGATATGATCAAAGAGACCCCTGGATTCACTCAAAAAGAAAGTCCTATAACATACCTTGGCTGCCCTCTCTACATAGGAGGACAAAGGATCATTTATTATTCAGATTTTGTGGCAAAGGTTGTCAAAAAGATCAGTGGCTGGCACTCCAGAACACTCAATTTTGGTGGGAAGGCTACATTGGTTAAACATGTACTTCAATCTATACCTATTCGTACTATGGCAACCATTTCCCCTCCTAGAACTACCCTGCAGTATATCAAAAGAGTGACTGCAGATTTCTTTTGGGGGATGGACAAAGACAAGAAAAAATATCATTGGGCTTCTTGGGAATCTCTTAGTTTCCCTTATGAGGAGGGTGGCATTGGGGTGAGGCATCTTAATGATGTTTGCACCTCTCTTCAAATTAAACAATGGTGGAATTTCAGGACAAAGAAATCTTTATGGGGTCAATTTTTCAAAGCCAAGTACTGCCAGAGGTCTAATCCAGTAGCTAAGAAAGGGGATACTGGAGAATCACTGGTGTGGAGATACATGTTGAGGAACAGGGAGATGGTGGAAGCTGAAATAGGCTGGAGAATACATTCTGGAAATGCCTACTTTTGGTGGGACAACTGGATAGGAGAGGGACCTCTATCTCCCTTATGTCATGGCATAACTAGCTTGAATAATATTCAAGTCTCTTTTTTCTAAGGAATGGACAATGGAATGGAACTTTTTTGAGAATGCATGTCCCACCTTTGTTAGTCCCCAAAGTGCTTAGCACTGTTATTCACTACCAAGCAGGAGTTCCTGATGAAGCTTATTGGAAGTAAAATGAAAATGGCACTTTCACCTGCTCATCTACCTGGAACCTGGTGATATGTAAGAAGAACAAGTGCAATTTTTTTTCTACTATTTGGCATAAACAAGTTCCATTCAAAGCTTCCTTTCTCCTGTGGAGGGCTCTCAAATTCAAACTCCCTAGCAACGACAAGTTGAGCTCTTTTAGAGTGCTGCCTGCAACATGTTTTTGTTGCATTAGACAAGGATGGGATGATATTGAACACATTTTTGTTAAAGGCAATTTTTTAGCTCATAGCTGGAAGTTTTTCTCAGGCCTGATGGGAATTTTTCACACTCCCAGGCCACTAAAGAACCTCCTGATGAACTGGTGGGGAATGGAAGAAAAAATGAGGTCCAAAAACTCATTATTCAGACCCTTCCTATATCAATCTGCTGGAATCTCTGTAAGAATAAATGCTCGGTGAAATATGGTCAGAAAAAATCTAATATGGCAAGATTGAAGTACCTGATTTTTAAAGACACTCTTCAACTTCTCATGGTCACTTATCCGTATTGTTCATGGCCTAATAATTGGGAGGAGCTGATCAATGAAGTTGAGAAATGTTCCCAGGATATCAGGATCATAGCGGTCAGATGGCAAAGTTCCCCCAGCCCCTTTTTGAAACTTAATACGGATGGTAGTGCATTGCATAACCCCGGGAAGATAGGAGGAGGGGGTATATTGAGGGACTTCAATGGAAACATGATATATGCATTCACAATTCCCCTTGGTATTGGTACCAATAACCAAGCTGAAACACAAGCAGCAACTCATGGATTGGACTGGTGTGTTCAACATGGTTATAGGAAGGTTATCTTGGAAGTGGACTCAAAACTACTTACCAAATGGCTCAATCACAATAGCAAGCCCCCCTGGAAATTGCAGCAGTACATCACTCAGCTTCATCAGATTATTACTCAGCTGGAATTCTTCAAATGTCAGCATACCTTTAGAGAAGTCAATACAACAACAGATTTTCTGTCGAAGGAGAGTCACATATCAAACATCACTCAGCATATCTACACTCACAACCAACTACCTGTAGCAGCTAAAGGAAGTTTCCTTCTGGAAAATATGGGAATGACCAACTTCAGGAGGAAAAAGTTGAAGAGGATTAAAAAACCACCTTGAAGTTTCTCATCCTGTTCTTTTAGGCTTCGGATCTAGTTTTATTTGGCTAGTTTTTAGGTCTAATTGTAAGGGGAGAGTCTCCTTCATTTATGTTTTGTAGAATTATGTACAGAGAAGAGTCCTCTCTATAGGTGCTTAGTTCTAGGTTTCCTATTAGAATCATGGGGATGAGTAGATTTTTCTTAGTAGGAAAGTAGACTCATGAACCACCATACGATCGGAGGTATTGTTTAATGTCCCCCACCTTGTATTTCTTTTGTTTTTATTTATGATAAGGCCTGGGGGTTTTGCTAAGCCCCTGACCCTCCCAATGGTTGTTCAAACAAAAAAAAAACTCTAAACACTAAACCCTAAACCTTAAACCCTAAACCCTAAATGCTAAACCCTAAACTCTAAACCCTAAAACCTAAACCCTAAACAATAAACCTCATACACTAAACCCTAAACCTTAAACCCTAAACCCTAAACCCTAAACCATAAAAACTAAACGCTAAAAACTAAACCCTAAACCCTAGCCCTAAGCCATTAATCCTAATCCCTAAACCTAAACCCTAAACCCTAAATCCTCAACTCAAAATCCTAAACCCTAAACCCTAAACCCAAACTGTAAATCCTAAACCCTAAATCCTAAATCCTACAACGTAAACCCGAAACCCTAAACCCTAAACCCTAACCTAAACGCTAAATCCTAAGACCTAAAGTCTAAAACCTAAATCCTAAACCCTAAATGCTACACCCTGAACCCTAATTCCTAAACTCTAAACCCTAAACCCTAAATCATAAACCCTAAACCCTAAACCCTAGCCCTAAACCATTAATCCTAAACCTTATACCTAAATCCCTAACCTTAAACCCTAAACCTTAAATCCTAAACTCAAAACCCTAAACCCTAAACATTAAACCCTAAATCTTAAATCCTAAACCCTAAATTTGAAACCATAAACCCTAAACCCTAACCCTAAACCCTAAATCCTAAACCGTAAACCCTAAACCCTAAACCCTAAAGCCTAAACCCTAAACTCTAAATCGTAAAGCCTAAAACCCAACCCTAAACCATTAATACTAAACTTTAAACCTAAACCGTAAACCGTAAACCTAAAACCCTAATTCCAAAACTCTAAACCATAAACTTTAAACCCTAAACCTAAATCCTAAACGGTAAACCCTAAACATAAATCCTAAAATCAAAACTCTAAACCCTAAACCCTAAATCCAAACCCTAAATCCTAAATCCTAAACCCTAAATGATAAATCCTAAACCCTAAACCCTAATCCCTAAACCCTAAACCACCATCGCATCCTCATTTCACTAATTTTTTCTCTCTCTAAATTCTCACTCTAAAAAAAGCGCTCAAAATAATAGCCAAGAATGGCTATAATCCTAGCTTATACTCACCCTACCGGAATGGCGCGTGAGCCGCCGGTAGAGTTCCCCAGACCACCGGATGAAGCTCAACCAGAGCGCCTGGATGACAGCAACAAAACCCATCCATCCACTCTCTCTAATTCATCCCACAACTCCACGAAATCGCAAAATACAGACGTGATCAACACTGCAATTTCGGTTAAAGAGTTAGAAGGCACGCGAGAAATTATTTCCCCAGGAGTTAATACTTTGATTCATGGAAAAGTGATAGGAAATATAGAATCTACTAGTCTCGATCTACACTATAGCAAAAAACCAATTGATTCCACTTTCCCAATCATCAGCAATCGAGAGGCGATTCCAGCGAGAATTGTGAATGAATCGCCAGAAACGCACCTTCAGTTTCGAGCTACATCTATCCAAGCTCATGCAAATTCAACCACTGGGGATTACTCCTCTCATGATGAGGTTCATCTCATAGAAGTTTCAAGCAAAATGGACGGTGGAATCGCTGGCGGGGAGAATTCCGGCGAAAATCGAACTCAGATCACCGAAGTTTATGAAAAATCTGGGAACGGGAATCATTCCCCTCCACTAGATACTCATCTTTAGGATATTTCAAGCAATTTGGATGGGGGAAACACCACTAACAACCAATCAATCCAAATTGCTGAACCTGTGATGAACTTGAGCAAAGGCACAAGTCGAAATGCTCAAGACACTGATAGGAGTGGTTCAGTCTCAGCTTCTTCTGCAGGACACAATAACCAGTTGGATGTAATTCCTCCAGCATGAGCAAGAACAATGCATGAGGAAGCCAACTTAATGCAAAAAAAGGATGCTGAAGGAACAACAAACCAATGATCAGATCACTAAAAGACAGGCTTCAGAAAACTTATCTGAAGAAGCTCAATCATCGAATTTTTCCTTTGGAATTCATGGTAATTCAATAAGCATAACTCCAATTCCTATTTCGTCTGTAATGCAGGATACAAACCAGGACAAGTCAATGGAGAAATCTGGGCATGATCAGCAGCAAATGGATGAACAAACAAGCCAAAGTCACCAAACTAAAGGCAAAGAGATGCAGACAGGTAAGCTAATTAACAAAAATGCTATTCATATTGATGCTACTAACACTGAGGCTCATCTACACAATGTAGTAAATGAGCAAATCAGTAGAAATGCTGAATTTTCAAAACAGGCTAGCAATCAGGGTCACAAAGACAAAGAGGGGCAAAAGGATCAGCACAAGGATATAAACCAACAAGGAGGAGCAAGTAGACTTCACCAGGACAACAACAGAGCTAACATGGATTATCAGAACAATTTCCCTAGGATCTCTAACAACTATGCTAGGTACGATCCTAATCTTCAGAAGAATAGAACTGTTGAAAATCAGGTTAACAATAAGGTAGCTCAACGAAATGTAAAGCAGCCGAACTGTCAATGGTAGGGTCAGGCTCAAAACAATGATAAACAAGACACAATCCGTGAACCTTCTCCTTTCACTATTATCCAATCGTTTGCTGCTCGTTTAAGATATAATCAGTCCAAGAATGAAACTCCTATCATTTTGGATAGTCCTATACACACCACTAGACAGGGGCTGCCTGCAGTGCTCTTAGAGGAGGAAGATTATAATGTTAAATTGGTTGAAAGCTGTAAGCACACCTTAGTGGGTAAATTCACCAACACCATACCCAAAATGGAGATAATTAGGAAAAGTTTTACCCTTCAGACACAGCTAACTGGGGGAGTGAAAATAACCCACTATAATTCTAGACATGTGTATATTGATCTAGATAATGAGTTTGATTATGTTACGGTTTGGACTAAACAAAGGATGAGTATTGAAGGTCAACTAATGAGAATTCAAGCATGGACTCCTGATTTTACTCCTTAAGAAGAAACCCCTATAGTTCCTATATGGGTAGCATTACCTGAACTCCCATGGCATTGTTACAATAAAGTCCTCTTGACAACAGTATTGAGCTCCATTGGCAAGGTATTGTATCTTGATTCACCATCCTCTCAAAAGACTAGAGGCAATATGGCCAGGGTGAAAATCCAAATTGATCTTACCAAGGAAAGACCTCCTCATGTATGGGTGAGATTTAAAAATTCTGATCCTAACAAAGGGAGGTGGAAAAAAATTCAATATGAAGGTATCCCAGATTACTGTATGTACTGTAAACACCAAGGGCATGTGGATAATGTTTGTACTATCAAGAGAAGGGATGAAGATATCAGAAGGAGGAAATAAATGGAGGCTGAAAAAAAGAACAAGACTAAGGGTGAGCAAGAGAAAGGAGGTACTATATCCACTCATGTACAGGACAGTGGTAAACCAGAGACAAATACAAGTTCACAAGCTCAACAACAAATAGCTCCAAGGAGGGAGTACAGACCTGATGAGACTCAAAGGCAAGTTCAAGGAAAAAACATCCTACAGGTCAACAACAAGCACCAACTCTCCACCTATAGACTCAGCAAGAACAAGAGAGAAGGGACTAGGAAGAGCACTAGCAGACTCAAAAAAAGAAGCAAAACAGAAATTAAGAACAATCCAACCCCAAGACTGCTTGGAGACCTGTGTCACCCCAACACAAAATCACTAAGGACAACACACAACAGGAGCCAGCACCAACAGATGTACTATCTACAATTCATACTCATAATAATTATATTAACTTAGAAATGCAGGAAACACAAGACATAGAAAATACTGAGGAGGATAACAATAACAGGACACCAGGGCAAGGAAGTCATTCAATACAAGGGTCAGACAATGAATCACTTCTATTAAACTCTCCAAATAAAATACTTATGCAAAAAGATCAGGCTGCAGGTAACAAAAACATTAAAAGCACATGTATTGACTTTATACTCCCATCCCCTAAACCCCTTGATAATGTTGTTAGTAATGTTGCTGAGGAAGCTGTTGGAGGTATGGAAAAGAGGGTACAAGAGATACACACTAATTTACGGATGAGGTATCGAAAGGGGGGAGGGAACTAACTCATGTTTTGCATGAGGTTGTGGATAAAGACCATAGGATTGACTCTAGAGCCCCTTCTACCCCTACATCAAAGGAAAAAAAATCTGGACAGCAGGAAATTCAGAAAGAGAATGATATAACCACTGAAACATAAAAGAAGACAGCCAGGCCCAATAATAAATTAGGAGGAAAGTTGTGCAAAAAGAAGAGAGAAGCTATAAAAAAGAGGCAGCAAAAGAGTAATGAGCAGGAACAAAATTTACAAGAAAAGGGTCAACAAACAAAGGAACAGGTTGCAAACAGGGTCAAGAAAGGTAGGCCAATATAAGATGACTATGGGGCTTTGAATTCAGAAGATGAGTTGGATCTTGACAAACCAGTCCATAGAGGAATATGATGAGGAGGAACAAGAAACTAGTAATCATCTAATTCGCGCTTTTGGCTCCACCTTTCATGATGAATGCCCAGAAGAGGTTCAGGAAATTATAGAACAACAAGGCCTATCCCCAAGAGGTAGGAAGCAAAGCAGACAAAACAAACATCAAGCTACCATCAGTACTTCTGCTAATTCTAGCAGACCCATCACAAGGTCCAAATCTAAAGGTTTTTAATGATTAAGGCCATTTGTTGGAATGCTAGGAGTATCAACACCCAAAGTTCTTTGGAAAGACTTCAAACACTCAAGAAGATGCATCAATTATCTATGATTGCCATCCTTGAACCCTTTGCAGACAATTTTCCACTCAATAAGGTGAGAATTTAACTTCATATGGACCATGTAGTCAGTAACTCTAATGGGAAAATATGGCTCCTATGGTTTAATGAAATCACTGGTAATATTCACGAGAATAATGAGCAGTATATCACAGGAGAATTTCAGCACACTGATCTTACTGAGAGGTTCATGGTATCCTTTATTTATGCTAAATGTAAGGAACATATGAGAAGGCCTCTGTGGGACATGTTACTGCACTATGCTAGCATGGATATCCCTTGGTGTAGCATTGGAGACTTCAATGCTATCACAACTATAGAGGAGAAGCTTGGGGGAATGCCTTACAACATGAACAAGAGCTTTGAGTTTATCAGTGTGATTGAAGCTTGTGGTCTGATTGATCTGGGATATACAGGGCTTCCTTTCACATGGTGTAATCAAAGGACTGCACAGGCTATAGTTTGGAAGAGGCTATATAGGTCTATGGTTAATGATAAATGGCTAGAGGTTATGCCTCAAACTACTATTGAACACCTATCCTCAGTTGGCTCTGATCACTGCCCCCTATTGATGGAAATAACTAGGAATAATGAAAAACATACCAAATATTTCCAGTTCTTACATTGTTGGGTCGACAATGATAAGTTTATGGAGACTGTTCAACAGTGTTGGGATAGGGAGGTCACTGGTAACCCTATGTGGCAACTGCATCAAAAAATGAATAGGTTAATCTCCACCCTCAGTAACTGGTCAAAGAAAGAGTATGGAGATATATATGCTAAAGTGAAGGAGTTTGAAGAGAATATCAGGAAAACTGAGGAGGAACTTCTTACAAATAACACTGAAGATCTTAGAAAGCAGCTACATCTCATGAATGCCAACTATATTAGATATCTGAAACTAGAGGAATCTATGCTCAAACAGAAAACTCAACTTCAATGGTTTAAGGAAGGGGATGCCAACACCAAATACTTCCATGCTTTGATGAGGGGAAGAAGAAGAAGATTATTTCTGCATAAAATCTGTACTGACAATGATGTGTGGATACAAGGTGATGATTAGATTGCACAAGCATCTTGTGAATATTTTCAGAGGATGTTTACTGGTAAGAATTGCAGAATAGATGAAAGAATTCTTCAACACTTACCTACCTTAGTTACTCCTGAACAGAATCAGAAGCTGCAGGAAATGCCTACACTGGAGGAACTAAGACGGGTGGTTTTTGCTATGAACCCAAATTCAGCACCAGGTCCAGATGGTATTGGGGCAAATTCTATCAACCATGCTGGAATATCATTAAAGAAGATTTGTTAGCAGTTGTACAGTCCTTTTTTTGTCTCCACAATATGCCTAAGTTTATGTCACATGCATGCTTAGTTTTGCTTCCCAAAACAGAATAGCCTACTAGATTCACTGACCTCAGGCATATCAGTCTCAGCAACTTCTCAAATAAGATCATTTCCAAACTCTTAAGTATGAGATTGGCTGATGTTATTCCAGTACTCATCTCAGATAATGAATCAGGGTTTGTAAAGGGGAGGAGCATTACATAAAACATCATTCTTGCAAAAGAAATCACCCATGGCATTAAAAGTCCCAAAGTGGGAGAAAATGTTGTGATCAAACTAGACATGACCAAGGCATATGATAGAGTGTCTTGGTCATTTACTTGTTTGGTGTTGAGGAGATTTGGCTTTGGAGAGTTCTTCATTGACATGGTGTGGAGAATCATAAGCAACAATTGGTATTCAATCATTATTAATGGCCACATACATGGTTTTTTTCATTCAACTAGAGGCCTTAAGCAAGGTGATCCTTTATCTCCGGCCCTATTTATTTTAGGTGCGGAGGTTCTTTCAAGAATGCTTAACCTTATTCAACAGAATCCAATGTAGAGAGGATTCAGCATGGAGCCCAAAGGTCACCAGATCAACCATTTAAGTTTTGCAGATGATGTGATTATCTTTACTTCAACTGATAACCACTCTATGAAGCTCATCATGAACACTTTGGAGGAATATGAACATACTTCAGAACAACTTATTAACAAAGAGAAGAGCCACTTTGTGGTTCCAGTCAACACCTTCCAAGATATCATCAATAACATACAGGAGGTCACTGGTTTTTCTCAGAAGGACAGTCCACTCACCTACCTGGGATGTCCTCTTTATATTGGTAGACAAAGGATCATTTATTACTCACAATTAGTAAAGAAAGTCTCCAAAAAGATCTGTGGATGGCAGGCAAGATTACTCAGCTTTGGAGGAAAAATCACTCTAGTCAAGCATGTTTTTCAGTCCACACAATGGCTGCAATCTCACCTCCCAGTACTACTATCAAATACATAGAGTCTAATATTGCACATTTTTTCTGGGGGAGAGAACATGACAAAAGGAAATATCATTGGGCATCACTTGAAACCATGAGCTTTCCTTGTACAGAAGGAGGTGTGGGGATCAGAAAGCTCACATATATATGTACTTCTCTACAATATAAGCAATGGTGGAGTATCAAGGCTAAATCTTCATTATGGGGTCAGTTCCTAAAAGCAAAATATTGTCAAAGAGCCAACCCAGTTGCAAAGAAGGTGGATATTGGTCAATCTCTAGTGTGGAAATATATGATGAAAAGCAAGCACAAAGTGGAGGAGCATAACACCTAGAAAATTAACTCTGGAAGTTGCTCCTTCTGGTGGGATGATTGGTTAGGGAGGGGTGCTCTAGCTAATTATACCACTAGTATTTCCAACCTTAACAATGCCACTATTGCTCACTTTCTTGTCAATGGAAAATTGAATGAAAGG
Organism: Solanum piurae; assembly: GCA_029582685.1. Lineage (NCBI taxonomy): Eukaryota > Viridiplantae > Streptophyta > Magnoliopsida > Solanales > Solanaceae > Solanum > Solanum piurae. The sequence goes on along the minus strand of JAJOOO010014372.1, from coordinate 5,707 downwards.
AAGCTGAGACAACAAGTTCCACCACTGTTCATTCCTCACATTTTGAGAACTAACTTTCAATACCAACAAGGAGTGAAAGACACTGTAGTTTGGAAGCCTAATAATGCTGGAATTTTCTCATGTGCTTCAGCCTGGGAAATTTGCAGACATAGGAAAAATACAGAAGTGATCTACCCCCAGATTTGGCATAAGAACATTCCCTTCAAGATGTCCTTTCTCCTATGGAGAGCATTAAGAAATAAACTACCAACCAATGAAAATCTGGCAGCCTTTGGGGTGGAGCCAGTGAAGTGTGTCTGTTGTATTAAACAAGGGTGGGATGATGTGCATCACATCTTCAATCAAGGACATTTTGGAACTCATATCTGAAGATTCTTCTCAAGTACTTTGGGTGTTAACCTCCAACAATCCTCATTGACCAGCTGCTTATTGAATTGGTGTGATATCCAAGGAAAAAATGAAGCTCACAAGACCCTTATACAGACACTTCCCATAGTAGTCTGCTGGAACCTGTGGAAGAATAGATGTTCAACAAACTATGGGGACAAGAAATCCAGCATCAACATAGTCAAATTCATGGTCCTCAAGGACATCCTCCAGTTGCTCAACTCTGTTTTTCCATACATTCAATGGCCTATACAGTGGCCAGAAGTGGTCGACATAATTGAAAGTTGTAAGCATGATTTTAAAATCACTACTGTAATATGGAAAACACCTTCTCCTAATAGATACAAACTTAATACTGATGGTAGTGCCTTGCACAATCCCGGGAAGATTGGAAGGGGGGGGGGGCATTCTGAGAGATGAACATGGAGATATTATTTATGCATTTGCTATACCTCTAGGTGAAGGGACCAACAACCAGGCAGAAGTCCAGGCAGCCAGCTATGGTCTAAATTGGTACATTCAACATGGATACAACAACATTCTTCTCAAAGTGGATTCAGACCTCATAACTAGGTGGTTATTGCAGATTTCTACTCCCTCTTGGAGGATTCAAAGGTTTGTGCAGGAGCTCCAAAACCTTGTTAATCAATGTGAATTTTTCCAATGTGTACATGCATACAGAGAGGCCAACACTACTGCAGACTTCCTCTCCAAACAAAGTCATAGACAGGATATCATTCAACAATATTATACTCACAACCAGTTACCTAAGGCAGCAAGAAGTAGTTATATTCTGGAAAAAATGGGAGATCAAAGTTTCAGAAGGAAAAAGTTGAAAAGGATTAAAACAAAACCCTGACTTTACTCCCTTTTTTTTTTATCAATATCCTTTTCAACTGGATTATGTCTTAGTTAGGAATAGTTGTTTTGAATAGTTTTTTTTCCTTTAGTCTTTCCTATGTAAGGGGAGAGTCTCCCTTATTTACGTTTTCCTAGTATCTTTGTATTGAGAGGAGTCCTATCCTTAGGTGCTTAGCTCTAGGTTTACCTTTCTAGTATAGGGATGAGTTGACTAACCTTAGTAGGTAAGTCGGCTCCTGAACCACCATAGGATCAGAGGTTAGGTTTATGTACCCCTCCTTGTATTTTTTGCATTTTATCTATGCTACGGCCTGGGGGTGTTGCTAAGCCACGGACCCCACCCAAGGGTCGTTCAAATAAATAAATAAAAAAAATGCTAAACCCTAAGCCCTAAACCCTAACCATAAACCCTATGTCAAAAACCATTAACACTAAAACCTAAATCCTAAACCCTAAATCCTTACTCCTAAACTCTAAACCCTAAACCCTAAACCCTAACCCTACATCCTAAGCCATAAACCTTAAACCCTAAACCCTAAACCCTAAATGCTAAACCCTAAACCATAACCCTAAAACCTAAAACCTAACCCTAAACCATTAATCCTAAACTATAAACCTAAACCGTAAACCCTAAACCTAAAACCCTAATTCCCAAACCCTAAACCCTAAACCCTTAACCCTAAACCATAAACTTTAAACCCTAACCCTAAACCCTAAACCTAAACCCTAAACCGTAAACCATAAACCTTATATCCAAAACTCCTAACCCTAATCCTTAAACCCTAAACCCTAATTCTGAACCCCAAACCCAAATTCTAAACCCTAAATCCAAACTCTAAACCATAAACCCTAAACCCTAAACCGTAAATCCTAAACTCGAAACCCCTTTAAACCCAAAACACTATATCCTAAACTCTAATCCCTAAACCCTAAACCCTAAACCCTAAACGCTAACCCTAAACCCTAAATTTTAAACCCTAAACCTAAACACTAAACCCTAAACCCTAAACCCTAAACCATAAATCTTAAACCCTAAATCCTAAATCCTAAACTCTAAACTCTAACCCTAACCCTAAACCCTAAACTATAAACCCTAAACCTTAACCCTAAACCCTAAACCCTAAACATTAAACACTAAACCCTAGCCCTAAACGATTAATCCTAAACCCTAAACCTAAACTCTAAACCATGAACCCTAAACCCTAAATAATAAAGTCAAATATCTAAACCCTAAACCCTAAAACTAAACCCTAAATCCTAAACTCCAAACCCTAAACCCTAAACCCTAAACTCTAAACTCTAAACCCTAAATCCTTAACCTTAAACCCTAAACCCTAAACTCTAAACCCAAAACCCTTAACCTTAAACCCTAAACACTAAACCTTAACCCTGAAACCTAAACTCTAAACAATAAATCCCAAACTCTAAATCCCAAACTCTAATCCCTAAAAACCTAAACTCTAAACCCAAAACCCTAAACCCCAAACCCTAAACCATAAACCATAAACCCTAAACCCTAAACCCTAAACCATAAACCCTAAACCCTAAACCCTAAACCCTAAACCCTAAACCCTAAACCCTGAATTCTAAACTCCGTATCCTAAACCCTAAACCATAAACCTTAAACCCTAAATCCTAAATCCTACTCTCTAAACCCTAAACCCTAAACCCTAAACCCTAACCCAAAACCCAAAACCCTTAACCTTAAACTCTATACCTTAACCTTAAACCCTAAACCCTAAAACCTAAATGCTAAACCATAAACCCTAAACATTAAATGCTACACTTAAAACTCTAAACCCTAAACCCTAAACCCTAGCCCTAAACCATTAATCCTAAACCCTGAACCTAAATGCTAAACCATGAACCCTAAACCCTAAATCCTAAACAAAAAACTCTAAACCCTAAACCCTAAACCCAAAACCTAAACCCTAAATCCTAAATCCTTAACCCAAAACCAGAAATCCTAAATTACAAACCCTAAACCATAACATTTAAACCCTAAGCCCTAAACCCTAAACCCTAAACCCTAAACCTTAAACCCTAAACCCTAAACCTTAAACCCTAAACCCTAAACCCTAAACCATAACCTCTAAACCCTAAACCCTAAACCCTAAACCCAAAACCCTAGACCCTAAACCTTAAAATATAAACACTAATCCCTAAACCCTAAACCCTAAGACCTAAACCCTAAACCCTAAACTCTAAACCCTAAACCCTAAACTCTAAACCCTAAGCCCTAAACCGTAAAACCTAAACCCTAAACCCTACAGTTCTCTCCTAAAGATCAGAATATTCCAAATACAAGACAAAAAGATGATGAACAGGTTGTTAATAAAGGTAATAAAGGCAAAAAGGTTAAGGTTCCTCCTGATGACTATGGGGCTCTTAATTCTGAGGATGAACTTGATCCTGATAACCAATCTATGGATGATTCTGATGAGGATGCAGAGGACAACATGCAACATACTGATCAGGTTGGTGGTTATACTTTCAGGGATATGTTTTTTGATGTTCAAAGAATGACTGAACAACAGGGCTTATCCCCAAGAGAAAGGAAGCAACCTAGACCCTACCCACATCAGCCAATTACCAGCCTGTCTGATAATTCTAGCAGGCCCATGACTAGGTCCAAATCAAAAGGTTATTAATGATTAAGGTCATGTGTTGGAATGATAGGAGTATCAATACCAAAGGATCCTTGGAAAGGCTTCAAAATCTCAAGAAACTTCATCAGTTATCTGTTATTGCTATTCTGGAACCATTTGCTAATAATTCTCATATTGATATAGTGAGAAGTCGATTACAGATGGATCATGCAGTTAGTAATGATAATGGGAAAATCTGGTTATTTTGGTCCAATGAGGTCACTGGTCATATTATGGAAATACATGATCAACATATTACGATAACTTTTCATCCCACAGATCTGTCTGAAAAGTTCATGCTCTATTTTATATATGCTAAATGTAGAGATTACATGAGGAGATCTTTATGGGACAGACTCTTGTTTTATGCTAATATAGATGTACCTTGGAGTACAATTGGTGATTTCAATGTTATCACCTCTATAGAGGAGAATCTTGGGGGAATACCTTACAATATGAATACGAGCTTTGAATTTATTGGAGTGATAGAGGCTTGTGGATTAACTGACTTAGGATACACAGGACTCCCATTCACTTGGTGTAATCACAGGGATGCAGAAGCTAGAGTTTGGAAGAGACTAGATAGGGCTATGGTTAATGATAAATGGTTAGAAGTTATGCCTCAAACTACTATTGAGAATTTACCCTCAGTTGGTTCTGATCATAGTCCCCTGTTGATGGAAATGACTAAGGTTATTGAGAGTCATTTTAAATATTTCAAGTTCTTACATTTTTGGGCTGACAATGTCACTTTTTTTAAGATAGTACAACACTGCTGGGTAAAGGGTGTCAATGGCAATCCAATGTGGAGACTGCATCAGAAAATGAAAAGAATTACAGCTACACTTAGCAAATGGTCTAAGAAAGAGTATGAAGATATCTTTACTAAGGTTAAGGAATTTGAGGAAAATATCAGGCAAGCAAAATAGAATCTTATGACAAACAACAATGAAGATAGTAGACAGAAACTTCATCCGATGAATGCAAACTATATTAGGTATTTGAAAATGGAAGAATCTATCCTTAAACAAAAGACTCAATTACAATGGTTTAAGGATGGTGATGCCAATACCAGATATTTTCATGCTTTGATGAGAGGTCGAAGAAGGAGGTTATTTTTGCATAAGATTTGTAATGAAAATGAGGAGTGGATACAAGGTGAGAAGCAAATAGCACATGCAGCATGTGATTATTATCAGCAAGTGTTTAAGGGCCAGAATGATAGAATTGATGACAGAATCCTTCAGAATATTCCTACAGTAGTCACTCCTGAGCAGAATGAGATGTTGCAAGCACTTCCTAATATGGAAGAACTCAGACAAGTTGTATTTGCAATGAATCCAAACTCAGCAGCTGGCCCAGATGGTATTGGGGGTAAATTTTATCAAGTATGTTGGAGTATCATTAAAGAAGATTTACTGGCAGCTGTACAATCTTTCTTTTGTGGTAACATTATGCCTAAGTTCATGTCTCATGCATGTTTGGTTTTATTGCCAAAAACAGAACAGCCTACAAGATTCACTGATCTTCGACCTATCAGCTTCAGTAATTTCTCTAACAAGATAATTTCTAAGATTTTGAGTATGAGGTTGGCTACTATTCTGCCTCTATTACTGTCAGACAATCAATCTGGGTTTGTAAGTGGTAGAAGTATTACAGAAAGTATTATGCTTGCTCAAGAGATTACTCATGGTATTAAAAAACCATGTACATGAAACAATGTTGTAATCAAACTTGACATGACCAAGGCATATGATAGAGTGTCTTGGTCATTTACATGTTTGACTCTTAGGAAATTTGGTTTTGGAGAG
>JAJOOO010014371.1:0-33603 GCA_029582685.1 Solanum piurae | reverse complement strand
GTTTCTGTTTGTATAAGCGAGAGAGGCGAGGGTGGCGAGCGAGATTTGGGAGAGTGGCGAGCGAGATCTGGGAGAGGGGAGAGAGGGGAACAAAAATATATGTATATATACAATTTCCTCTCGCTTTATACAAACACAAACACATTTTATACATTTGTGTTTGTATAAAAGCGAGAGAGGCGAGCGAGACTGCCACCAAACGAGAGTGGCGAGCGAGATTCCACCAGAGAGAGTGGCGAAAATAGCAATAGTTTGCTACAGGATATAATTAAACCAAAGTATATTTATAGCATTTAATTTGAATTAATAATTTGCTATTATATTCAATTTTTCCTTGATTATATATTCATATGGCCCAATGTGCCCATAATACGTTGAGAATGAATTATGAATATACAATATTTTTTATTGTCGACTACCATACTCACAATTATCTTATCGTGTGAGATGATGTCAGTTTCAACTTTTTGCTGTTATTATGTATGTCAACAGAATATGTGGAGGAGAAAATAATGGAGAAAAAAAATATGATTTTGAAGGATGAATGGGATATGATCAATTATAATTAAATAAATTTTGTTCTCCAATAAATATATTCATTTTAGTCCTCGAGAAAATGAGGAGTGGTCTCTATAATAACTACTAGATATTCTTTTCATATGATTATATATAATAGTGGAGTTAGTAGCCTACATGCAGTTTCTGTTAAATAATATAGTAGATTTAGTTTAAAGCATAATATATAAATATATTTATTAATTTGGTCTCAACTAATATCTATGATATTTAACTAGTAGACACTTACATAAAATTAAATAAATAGACACATGCAATGACGTAGCTACACTCATATCAGAGTGTCCAATTGAACACCATTCGTCGAAAAATTATATCGTATATACAAGTAAAATGATAAATAAAGTGGTTAAATAACATATTCTGGACACCCTTGACACAACAATATGATGCAACCTAGTGGTTTCAGGTGCCTTGAAAGAAGAGCAGACTCACTTTAGCACCTAGACACCCTTTGTGAAATTTCTGGTGGATTTTTCACTTTTTAAGAAGAGCGAATTTTTTCACTTTTTAAGAAGAGCAGACTCACTTTAGCACCTGGATACCCTTCGTGAAAATTCTAATTCTGCCTCTAGACACATACATTCGTCTTATGTGTGGTGTCATACATGACAATTCTATGTCCTAATAACGCCCTACATGTATTATGTCACGTTAAAATACATTTGTTACTTGTTCAATTTTATATAATTTAAGTGTTTACTTATGTACATTCAAAATTAAAAGATAATTTTTTGTATTTATAAATTTGTTAAATATATATAAATTTTAAATTTAGAAATTGGCCAGCTCATCATAGGCGCATAGGCAATAGAAGTGGGACACGTGGAATTGGATTTATTTGCAGGTATAAATAGGATGCGGCGCTAAAAAGACAGTCACTCTCCAGGTCGGTCACCGAAAAGTTGGAGAATTAGAAGGCCCACCCATCCTTTAATCCTGTCCATAAATTTATCTTTGGAAAGTTTTGCACAATATTTTAGAACAAATAGCACAGCATGTAATCTCTTTATATTTATTGGTAATATTTAGCCTTTTTTTATTTTTATAACAAAAAAAGCTTTTCTAAAATTGAAATTCAGTAAAACTCATATGCATAATTGATGCCTATATATGTATAATAATTGCTGAAAAGCCTTAAAGTGTGTGGTTTGGTCCGTGTATAAAGTTATCTCGAGATTATAATTTTGAGACAAATCTATTTTAATTATGGTGGATAAGATAAGATAAATTTTCTGAAATGACTCTAATCATATATATATATATATAAATAAGAGAACATTAGGCCCGACTACGTGGCGCCACTACAAACCAGAATTTCCTATTAATTTATTTATTTCCAAAATTAGTCTTCCCCTTTTATGATAAGTTGTAACTTTATTGAAAAGTAATGAAGAGTTGCGACTTTCATGAAGAGTTGCGACTTTCATGAAGAGTTGTGACTTTCATGAAAAGTTGTAACTTTTATGAAAAGTTGAACTTTAATAAAGAGTTGCGACTTTTATGAAAAGTTGTGACTTTTATGAAAGGTTGTGACCTTTCCAAAGGGTTGCAACTTTTCCAAATAGTTGTAACATTTCTGATAAGGCACAATAAATATTTATTCACACTATCTTTTGTTGTCTATAAATAGAGGGATTTCCTCTCATTTTATAACAACAAAATTCTGAACCTCTTCTTCTTCTTATTCTTCTTCACAATTAAATAAATATTTGTGTACTTTGCTTTTGTTGAGTGGCTCACTAACACTATTGCTTATGTTACAGATCCTGATATGTATTTTTACAATCATTAATTTATGCTTATGTTATTAAGGATAAATGATAAGTTGTAATAATTTTCATTTTCCTTTATATTATTAATGTGTGTTACTACGTAATTTTGTATGAGAGATAATTTAATGTTTTAGTTTTAATGCCTGATAGATTTGAAGTATTATTTTATAAATTCTATGATATTAAATTACCGCGCTAATTTTACTAGTTTGAGTATAATTAGAAATTTATAGTTGTATATGGATGGAAATGGAGCAGGGCGGGGCGGGTTGAGCTTAACCTACAAAAATTTTAAACCGTCCTACATTATAATTATTTTCATTTTCAACTCACTCCACCCCGCCCTGCATACATCGGCCCTGCATGAACTCGCCATGTATACATTTTTAAATATTTTTATTTTCTAGTTAAGTTTGATACTAAAAATAAAATTCATAAAAATAAATTCATTTTTCATTAAGTTGTATTAATTTAATAGATAGTGACTTTAAATTTTATTTTTAATGGTCAATTGGGAAGCATGTAAGAAATTGTAATAGTTTTGTCTCGAACTATTTCCATTTACTATCTTGAATATTTTAGCAACTTTAAAGAAACTATCTTAATATATAATGTTCTATCACTCTTATAATATGTAAAAAGTTAGAATTAAGTTTGAACCCACATAATACCGCTTAGACCCACAACCCACCCCGCAGTAGTTTTTTAAAACTCACTTCAACCAACTCCGCATCCCTTCACGCCCCAACCTTAAATCCACCCCGCTTCTCATAGCCTTAAACTCACCCTGCTCTGCATTCACCTCGCCCCATTATAATCCTTATAGTTGTAGTTTGTTTATCATTCATAGCAAAACGCAAAAGGCGAAAGACGAGTGAAATTCTAAAAAGAGATGTTAAATATAAATTGTATTTGATGAATACATGTTGTTTCAATAAATATAATTTGATACAGGTTATATTCGATAATTGATACTTATAGGTTGATATATACAAATTGTATCACTTGTATTTATTCGCAATGTAAACGTACAAAATGATACAAGTTATATTTGATATATACATATACTCTTTATAGCTTGTATTCATAAGCGATATATTTATAAAGGTTGATAGGACATTGAAACACTTGGAACATGTGGATAGAAAATCAGACTCCAGAGAATAAGGAGTGATAATGAGTGATCTCTTTCAATTTTTTCTCATTTTATGTTATATTTATACTAAAAATTGTGGTACGTGTGAATTCATATTATTTTCGATAAATTAGATATTATCTGTGCATATTTCTTAAATTATTCTAATATTATCAGCTAAATATTCATGCTTCAAAAGAACTGAATGATGCACTTAATTGAATGCTAAGTTATTATTTATCCAAAAGAAAAATTATAAATTCTCACTTAGTATATTCTTTTTTCTCATTTTATTAGTGATGCACCCAAATTTTAAAATCTTAAATCCCAGTCTAATTAATTAGTAACTTGATTAAGCTAAGAAAAAGGTCAAATGTGACAAGCTTATAATATCAACATTTTGCATCAATATAATTGATACACCCAATTAGCTAGATAACAATTTTATCGATGGTGATCGATCATGGTATCCATAGCCTTGCTTCTTTTTGGGTCAAATTCTGATTTCATTTTGCTTCTCCTGATCGACTCGACTCTTCTCCATTCCCCCGGCCTCTCACTTCGTTTCGTTCTTCTTCTGTACCGTCGCTTGAATGAAAACACCTGATCGGCCTGACTTTCCCAAATGCCCCCATCAGTCCGACTCCTTTACAGATCTAGATTTTTTGCGTCATTTTAGTTGTCGTGGTCGACGGGGAGTTGGAAAGGCATAGTACAATAAAGATATAATTAAATTTGGCCAGGTAAAGACTTTAACTTTAAGCATACGTGTAGACATCTCAATTTGGTTTCAGTTGGCAACTAAACATTTCAACTCGTCTCCACATAACATATAAATTTTGAAGGTGTATAAATAATTATTTTGTAAGTTGAAATGATCAATTGACACAATTAATGAGTTAAGAGTGTCAAGATATACATTATACTCAAAATTAGAAGTGTATCAAAGATGAGATCGGTAAAGTGCTAATGGAAGAGACACATTAAACGAAGATGAGAAAAATAACATAGACTCTTGAACGAAGAAGGAGATAAATCATGATACCTTTAATTGATTATGATGTATGTATACATGGTCGTCTCAACCCCTAGGCCACTAAAGTCATCGCTTGGGGCCTCATATATTTTGGGGGCCCCACTTTTTAAAAACAATTATTTATATATGTTATTTTTAAAAAAAATTATATATACTATGAGTGTTATGATTTCTACTAAGGAAATTGCATATGAGATGAAAATAAACTTGAATTTCGTACGAAACAATTTGATGAAAATATGGATAGCGAAATCACAAAGTCCCTTGAAGAATCTTTTAGAGTTGATTGTTTTATATATGTAGAGTAGATCAAACTATTTTTCACTTCAAAATAGATTTGAACCAATTGAAGCATATGAAACTATATTTGATTTCTTATTTAGTGGTAAAATATTGAAATCACTAGATGATGAAAATTTAAAAAATATTGTCTTAACCTTGAACTTTCTTTAATAGTTATTCTGATATTGATGGTTTAGATTTATTTTTTGAATTAAAAGTGTTAAGAGAAATAATACAAGTAGAAGATAATGATCTAATGAAAATACTCAATCAAATAAAAAATTTGATTCTTTTCTGAATACACATATTGCTTATAGAATAATATTAACAGTTCCTATAACCGTTGCCTCAGCCGAAAGAAGTTTTTTCGAAATTAAAATTCATTACATCTTCTTTAAGATCAACAATGTCTTAAGAGAGATCGAATGAATTAGCTATATTATCATTTCAAAAGGAATTATTAAAACAAATTGATTATAAAACAGTACCTAATGACTTCGCATCTAAAATAGCTATAAAAGTAGATTTTAAATAAAAATATATATGATGAAAAAAATAAATATTAGGGCCTCTCTCTTAAGTTTCGCTTTAGGCCCCCTAATGTTGTTGAGTCGGCCCTATATGTATATCTGGTGGATACATTTCTACCACTAGATTATTAATGCTTGTTGGTTTAAGACAATATAAATATTATACTCTTTAATTAAATTTATCTTTGTATGCAAAAACCAAATCTCCAGAGGTATATTTAGTAATATTTAGAATAAATTTTGGGGAATCTGCTCCCATGATGCAAACAGTCAAATCTGAACTGAGCCCTGTCGCTCTTCTTTCTTTTCTCGCGAGCAGGAAGCACTCCAGCAGCGTGCCTACATATTTTGTAAACTAGTTGGCCAAATTGGTTAGGACTGTAATTATCACAAATTTATCCAAGGAACTGATATTCTGGATTTTGAAGTGAAGAAAAACATAGGTTGAGAAAAAATTGAACAAAATAGTAAAAGTCAGATCAATAATTGCTCACTTTTTTGGTTATGTATGTGTAGGTAACTGGTAACATGTGAAGCCTGGTCAGGAACGACAAATCTCTTTATGATAAACATATCCATTTCGCAAGTTCGTTACTACGGTTGGTTAACAGAAAAGGCGATAAGCGATACATTTATACAATAGTTGCAGAATGAATTCTCGATAGTTTGATTAACATATCAAACAAGAAAAATAAAAGTATATTATTCTTCCTCTTTTCCTTATACAGCAAGATACAAGTTGTTTCTAGTGAAAGCTTATAAACAGACTCTAAGAAAGGAACTTCTCTAGTTCTAGCTTTACTCAAAACTAGAGAAGCACTGTGCATGAAGTTTCAATTCTTATCCCAATCACTCACACCCTTCTTTCTTCCTTTATTTGGTCCAACAACACGATGGACGACGATTCTTGCAAAGACAGCATAAGGTTTAGTATGATATCATAATCTGCCACACATCCACATAATTATATCAAATAGTCACAAGAATCTTGTGTCAAGATTCTTCTCCAGATCTTAAGCTTTGTCCATGGTCAATGTAGTTTCTTTCACTCTATAACCTGCATCAAGAAATTCATCTAAGGTATGGTCCCTATAATGGAAAACAAATCTTGTATCTACATTTATTGTCTCATCACAAGACGGTATATCTACTCTCTCTAGTTTACTAGATTTCTTCCATACAACTATTGCTGAATCTTCCACATGTACCTAAGTTATTCTTTACTTACAGCTTAAGAGCTTTCAATATGGTATATCTTGTTGAACTCTTTGGGGGTATTTTGAAGCTTTCAGCAGAGTATCAAAAGCAGACAAAGGTTTTGGGGTTCGAGTCTTACCGTCATCCATTATTACAAAAAAATTCTACATGCTTGGCCCATGAGGAAGAATCAGGACAGCACATGACTGGGCGTGTTGGAGACATAATTAAGGAAATATAAGTGTGCTTTCTCTAATAGCTTAAACTTTTAGATGAGATTATCACACATTTCAAATACCAAAACAAACTTTATGTTGTCAGGTTTCTTGAAAGTTAAAAGCTACTTTGATCTACAGCTTCACAAACTAGTTATAGAGCTCAGTTATCGCCACTAAAGTCAGTTATGGTTTGCACATGGATATGTTGTTACAATCAAATGAGATTAAAACAGAATGCATGATAATGTAAAAGTTCTAATGCTTGAAACGCTGTGTAGAAGCTTTTCAGTTCTTGGAGAAGTTATCTACTGTGCTGTGAATCTTTTCTTCTTGGTCCAAGGACCTTTGAATATTGTAAACAACTGAAAAAGGATCCAAAATATGCAAAAATAGTGCAGTGGAAGCATTACCAGGGAAGCTTTAGAGTATCTTTCAACCATCCGTGTTTTGAACAGTTTGCAACAATTTTATTCATGCGCACAATGATCTCCGAAAATGTTGGCCGTATAAAAGAATCTGGATTCCAACATTCTTCAATCAACCTAGACATTCAGCAAATTTTGTCAACGGAACATGAAAATCGCCACTGAACTTATCCTTAAGCAATAAGATCAACAAAAGAATATTAGAGAGACAGAGCCTAGCCAGATGATGCTGGGGGGAGGCAGCCTGACTGTGCAAAATCGGTTTGTTATATTCTTTAAGATCAGTAAAATATAAGGAAATCTAAAATAAGGTAATGCACACTGTACAGTTGAATATTTTATCATCAGATGGATGGACTCAGGAGAATATATCATTGTCCACTTAGAAATGCCCAAGATCTCTGGTAGGAAAAGAAATTCGAATTGAAGAATGCAATGCTGGACTAAGCAGCTAGATAGCAGAAGCCAAAGAAAATCACACATTACTTCTGTAAAGAGAAACAGCAAACAACAATCCTTTTTTGCAATCCTTTCACAAAAGAAGTCATATCCATTAGAATGATTCGGAGTATGACATGGAACATCTGCTATATTTAGTAGCATGTTTCTACTCTATAACTGCATACGAAAGGCAAAAGACTAGATTGCATCCAAGTATTGAAAATAAAATGAATAGCAGGGCTTACTCTCTAAGGTCCGGCGGATACTTAGATTTTGACTTGAATGATGGTCTTTTACCCTCTTTGCACATCAATCTAGCAGCCTCTTCAGGTGACTTGGGATGAAAAGGTGGTGATCCCTCCATCATCTAAACCCAACAAAGTTAACCAAAATTCAACAGTAAACTAAATAGTATACTGCGCAAGAAAAGAGCTCAAGAATATTTGAGGAAGACTGATTCAAGAAAATGCCCCAAAAGATTAAAAAGAAAAAAAAAAGAGTTAGCATATGAAACACAACAAGATATATCATGAAGTGTTCCAGCAAAGTGGGGAAAAAAGAAGGAATCTACAATACTTTGTATTTGGCAGTCAAAATTGACTAGAATTTTTTAGTTTAAAAAAGAAAAACATAGAAGATAAGAAGATAAGAAGAATGTTAAAATGCTAGTTCATAACACGGATGTTCTAGTTAGCTAAAAGAATTATGTAGTAAAACAAAAGGCAGCCATAAGTTAAATTATCTGAAACTTAATCTGTACCTCATAAAGTAAAACTCCAAAAGCATATACATCCACACTTCTATCGAATATTTCGTCTTTATAAATCTCAGGTGCTATATAGGTACCTACAAGTAACAAGAAAGAGAGTGCAGTTATTGTAGTTACAATTCCTCCTGTCATGAAATTAGAATACATTTAAGTCCATCCCCTGAAGTTTTTAAAGTGGACACTAGTATCAAACTAGAAGGCTCTTTTTCTGCCTTTTATAAGGAATATTGTAATTTAACTATATGTGCTCAAATTAAAGTATTTACTTGCACGGTCAATGGCTTGAGGTTGCAGCGACTTTGCTTTGTCAGGTGAAATGTTTGACAATCTAATCAAACCAAATCCCGCAACTTTCAATAGACCACCATTGTCCTGCAAAATATTTCTGGCACCTTACAAAAATTACAAACATTAAAAGAAGTAGATACGTGACATGAGTCACTGAAAAGTGTCATTTAATATATGAGAATCATAAAGCATTTAGTTTTCTTACTTTGGCATTAAAAGACAATGGATGATTGGGTCCGGTTTACATTCATGAAGATAATTCATGCCCCTGAAAATAAGATCATATGATGGAAACAGGATGCAACCAAAGAAATTAGAACATCTTATCAGCATAAAAATAAAATATCGCATATGTACTAACAGAATTATTTTTTCAGTACGTAGGAAAGGGACCAGACTTGCCTGGCAATATCCAGAGCAAATCTTAGAACCTTAGAAGGAGATAGACGTCCCTTCTTCTGAAGATAGCTACCAAGGTCACCCTGAAAATCAACAATACATGAATGAAACACCCCTTGAAAAGCTAAGCCAAGAACAAGAAGTACAGCGCATAAAATCGATAAGAATGAAAATACACCAGGAGAGAAATCACAGCACAAAATTGAATGCACATTTGATGTAAGAGATGATCGAATATTTTTCAATATTAATGTATGCATAATAACATACAATATTCACAATATAGTGTGTAGGTGGATAGAGTGAAGAAGGGATTTTGTGGGGAGCAGTGTGAGATAGAGAAATAGAGAGAACTTACCCTCGGATGATACTCTATTACTATCATCATTGGTATATTTTGTGTAACAGCTCCAACAAATTGAACCACATTAGGATGCCGTACTCTTTCCAACAAAGTTAATTCATGCTTAAAAGCATTTCTGCATGTGAAGGAAATGGAATTAAGGCAACCTTAACATCAAGAATAAAAACAGTTTAACTAAACAATAAGATTTTGACTATCTTAAATAACAACTTGAAAATGATTTGTTCAAATGAGAAACTAAAAGAACATAATAACAAAAACTGGATCTATCATTTTGACCAAGATACACTTTCAGAAGATGATTTAAAAGATCTAATGATGTTGAAGTAAAACTAAAGTTCTGTCCTTTCATGAATCAAGACACTTGGAAATAAAGCATCTCCCCGGAATCACTTCAATGTCTGAGCGAAAAATTGTGGCGATCACACAAGAGTGCAGATTATAAGTTTTTCTTGATTTAGAAAGTCACCAGAAAAAGGATAGAGCTACCAGTTTTTCTTACAATAAACCCTGAAAATAAGTTTGATTTCAGAGAAAGGTTAGCGTGAAACGAGGTAAACTGCATAAGGTGGCTATCACACACAACAGATGAGAGAATCAACTTATTATGTATTATGCTACAAACCGAGGTAGAGGAATCCTAGTCTCCTTAACTAGGGATTAGAAAATTACAAAGAAGCTTGTAGAATTGTTTAAAAAATGTTGGTTTTAGAGAAATGTTAGTATGAAACTTGAAAAGTGCCTAACAAAAAGGACTCCGGAATGACGAAGTGTGATCCTCAACTTATTCCATATTACTACAAATCAAAGATCCAGATCCAACGTCAACTCAATCTGCCAGCATCTTGGGAACATGTGAATATAAAGAATATTTTACCTAGAAGGCTGAATTTCCTTTTGAAATGCATAATTTCATCTTTCTATCCTATTTTAAATGCTCAAAGGATCAGATTCATGAATAAAGACTGTTGAAGTATGCTATTCACATGACAAATGTATTTCCAGCTGCTTCAGGGATTTGGTTTTCTTATGAGAACTTGATTAAGGCACCTATTAGAGCCATCTCAATACCATGTTCACAATCTACCTTGCGTAAAAAACACAAGAACTATCTACAATCTGTAAACAAAGGTTAGTGTTGTATGTAAGCACACATAATGATGTGATCAAGCTGCTCACAAGACTGTAATATAACAGAACACAACTTAGTGGAACATCCTGCTTAATCAAACATGAAAGCACTCCAATATGTCCTGATTTCTTTTGTTGGGAAATTAGTTGTTGACTAACACTAGAAATTTTTTCCTAGTTTTCTCAGCCTGATTCATCCAAACGATGAGCCTCAAAATTAGTACAAACAGCCTGGGCTTCACTACATAACAAGCAAACAAGTCTACAAGGGATACATGAAATATGCCCAAGTGGAATTGAAGAAAAATAGAAAATAATGGCTTCAACATATGACAAGCCAACCGAAGCTGCATAAATCATCCGCCAAAGCTGCACAACTAATTTAATATCCAAATTAATGTATCATGCCAAAGCTTTGCTAGTCACAGAGAATCAGACAACATGGTAACTGGCTGAAGTCCAAAATATGCATATCCCTTTGGTAAGCTTATATCCAAATAAATAATAGAAATGTGCCTTACGGTAGTGAATCAGGAGATTAACAGAAAATAAGTTGACAACATACATAATTTCAGGGTCTGCATAACTATCCTTGTCAAGTATCTTGACAGAAACTTTTGTCCCATTCCATTTAGCAACTTGATACGAACCCTGTTGAAAGGCAAAGGAGTTTCAGCAAAGTTGTTAAGAGATGATTGAAAAACTAACAATGCAAAATCAAGAACAAATTGCATGAGGAGAGGCAAGTCAGTGCAGATGTCTCATGGTTTTCTTCAGGAAGCAAAGCAGGAAATAAAATGTTCAAAAGTTTGCAGAAGTTAGAAATTTGAGGTTAGGCCTCCTATGAGATAATGATGATTTTTGTTGATCTTAACTTTTTTCCTAGTGAACTATAGTTGATGACATTTGAATATAGGTTCTTCAAAGTGTATAGTTCTCCTAGTTAAAATCAAAGAGATAACCATTATAACTTTTGAATTTTGCTTATGCTGGTGCCATTTTAATGCTTTCATCATTTCTCAAAATTGAAACATCCAAATGCTTATTTTGAAATCAAAGAAAAACCTTACCTTCGAAATTCCATCCCTTTTTCGGATTTGAAGCTCCAGTGGATTTAGTTCATATTCTGGAACTTCTCGAGGATTTGCTACAGTCATTGGTGTGTTTCTGAGTTTCTAACAACGTGACAAATACTCAGCCCCATAAATCATAAATCTCACTTTAATTAGAAAATTATCTTCCCACTTACCGGGACTTTGGCCCCCCGGGCCTTTAAGATATTATAAACTTCACTATTTCCATAATATTTTGCGTCAGCTGCTGCCTGTCATAATAATAAGGAAGTTCAAGGATGCACTTGGGCCCTCATAAATACTATTTCCCAAATGCAAAAAGATGAATAAAATTAGAAAATTAAGGAGATACATAGTCTGTGAATGTCAAAGGTCTGCATTTTTTGACCTCAAGTTAGACTCGCCGAAGCCATTTGAACAATTTTTTTATCCTATGAGACCTACACAAACTCTTTCTCATCTTCTATCACTAATATTTTCTTCTTTCTGTAGTCCTTTGCATGATTTTTCACAAATTACAGAAGAAATTCGTTGCAGAATTCTTTTCCATACAAAACACTTTCACTCACAATATCTTCATAGTTAATCCAAAAACTTAGCTAAAGTTTCTTCAGAATTGAAACTTTAGTTCCAGCTCCCACCTGGCCTATTTTCCCTCGGTGAAATTAGAATTACAATTTCACCACATTTACTTGATTTCATTTATTCACATATCAAAGAAAATAATAGCAAACGAACAATAAGAAAATATTCTCATAATAAGATATCTCAAGGATTTCCTCTACATATCTACAATAGACTATTTTGACAGCTCGAACCCTACATTTCTACAATAGACTATTTTGACAGCTCGAACCCTACATTTCTACGATAGACTATTTTGACAACTCGAACCCGTGACCTCCTTAGTCACATGAAATCAGCTTTACCCATTATGCCAAGGCTCATGTTTTCACAAAACATTTTACATAATTCAAGGTAAGATTCAATAACCTTTTTCATCATACCAAACACAAAATATCTCATACATATACAACTTTATGAGCCAAAAAATTACAAAAATTTACCGTGCTTCCCCATCGATCACGAGCATCAATATTAGCCTTCCTACTCAACAAAAGCTTAGCAACCTCTACATTTCCTTCACAAGCAGCAATATGCAAAGCAGTCCTTCCATCTAAATCAATACTATTAACATCAACATCTTCATCCAACAAATCCTTCACTCCATTCACATCACCTTTACACGCCATAAACAACAGCTGCATCGTCGAATCCAAATTATCCGGTACAGCAATCGTCTCATTCTCAAACGACGGACACCTCCGTATCGGATCGAGAGACGATTGCCTACCAAAACTAAACCGCATATTGTTATTCCTTGGATCCATTGAATTTTGCCTTTTGAAACTGAATTTTCCACTCATTCTCAATGAACCTGTTGAAAATTGCCTAGATATTCCTCGTGTTAATCGCTTTTTCATATCCATTTTATCGTTCATCAAAAAATCAACTTTAACTCTTTTTTTCACAGATAAACTTTCAGAATCAAAACTAGAATAATTTCATCACATTTAGAAGAAATGCTGAGAGATATTTTGATAATCTTGTTGCGAAAGAACTGAAATTGTGAATCGATAATTGAGAATGAAATTCTCAGAGATAGAGAGAAGTGCGTTACAATGGAGGAAAAAGGAATGGGTTTGAACTGAAATTTTTTCAGGTACAAACATCCACACAGTATTGCGAAAAATAAGTTATACTGCTTATGTGTTTGGCGTCAATAGTCCATTTGTTTTTTTTTTTCTAACATTTTTTTTTAGGCGGGATGAGTTGAGTGACCTTTGTACTTGACTCTGTTTGTCACCTATATCCTTTTACTCACGAATTTATCAACTGAACACTTAAAATTTATTAAAACACACTATTTTAAACCCCTTTGACCGTTGACTAAGTTTATGTAGCGTTTTTTTGCTGAATCGGATCAAGTGCGTGGTTAAACACATTTAAAAGCAAGTGAAGACAATTATTTAAATTTTAAAAAATATTTAAATTAAAAGAAAAATATGACAATTTAAAAAAAAAAAAAAAACTTCATTCCCAATATGTTGTACATTTCTTCTTCTTCTTCTTCCTCATAATTTCACCCAACACCCACTATTACCACACACACATCTTCTTCGATTTCTTCCAATGCTCTTACACACGATTCTTCCTCTTTCTCTTCTCATATGTTTCCTATCATTTGAGAGTTCTACAATGATTGGGGAAAAATATACTCATTTAGATTTTGGTAAAAGAGGGAAAAAATAAGTTCTAAATTGTGAATTAGATGGGTTTTTGAAAAACATATGTTTGATTCTTTCTAAATGTAACACAATTTTATTGAGAGCATTTTAGAAGAGTTTTTCTATAATAACTCATTTTTTGTCTCCTTCTCTTCTTTCTCTCATTCTTCATTCTAGTCACTTTATTTCTCACCACCATTAAAACAACAAAATTTATAATAAAAAATATAACAAAGCTTTGCTTATCTCTAATTCCTTTTCAATGTAAAAAAATCACCAGGAAAGAAAAAAAATGAACGATAACATAAAATCTAAGTAGAAAAATAGATGAAAAATATGGCAAGAAAAGAAAAAATAGAAAGAAATCAAGAAAGAAATGATTTTAGAGATTAGTTTGAGATTTCTTTTAAAAAAATATTATTTGTAATAAAAAAAATGACGTGGCAATACATATCTGAAGTGGATAGTGAGGTGTTATCCACATCAGCGCGATTGAGAAACACACATGATCATAGGGGTTTAAAATAGTTTGTTTTAATAACTTTAAGTGTTCAGTTGACAAATTCGTGAGTAGAAGAGTCCATGTGACAAACGGAGCCAAGTATAAGGGTTTCCCAGGCCATTCCGCCTTTTTTTTAATATACAAAGAATGAAAATTAAGGATTTTATTTTATTTTTATCAGTTTTGTGTTACTTTTTACTGATAGCTGGTAAAAATGGTTAAATACTCTTTTTTTTAAAAACACAATACATAAACGTGTTTTTTTTAATTTGTTCAACTGATATTTATGCAGGATATAATGTCTATTTGTTCAATTTTATACAAATTTAACTGTCAACATGTGCACACCCAAAATTCAAATACATAGATATAAGTTAAAGTGAAATTAAATTTATGTATAATGTCTAGTAAAAATATATTATTATGAGATGCCAGAAAATCCATCTTTATTTACTAGTAAAGGTTTTCAACAATATCTTTTTTATTTTATTTTATTTGTCATTCGGTATTTAGTATCGACGTTGAAGCTTGACTAGTTTAGATTTGAGCCGAGTAATTCTCCATTTGGAGAAGGAGCTCCCTACTAATATTTTTTCATAGTCAAGATTTAAACCTGAGACTTTTAATCAAGGAAGCAATAGCCTCATCTATAAAAAAAAAAAATATCCCTCCACCTACAAAATAAAACAAAAAATATCTCTTATTTTCTTCATTTACAATTTGTCACAAGGGTACAATTTCAAACGTACTCTAACTCATGAATGAATCGAAAGTATAAAAAAATGACAAATTTGAGCAATTTAAAATAATACTGATTTTTCTTTTATTTTTTTCTAAATTATTATTATGATCATTGTCATGAGCAGATCACGTTGAAATGGTCTACGATCACAAAAACTGCCTTAAAGTTGGGGAGATGTATTCCCCACAGCTAAGATAGTTGTTGCAGTCAACTTGTAAGTTGAAATTGTCAAACATGTTTATAAGATGTTGACTTCATCAATAATATAAAATACTCTTTTAAACTAGTTTATGATGGTTATCTAGTCTTTATTTATTGGTAAAGAAATAATAGAGTTTAAAGAAAAAAATCGAGTCAATTGAATATAACGATATCAGCAAACCACGAAACGGAAGAGCAGGAAATTTAAATAAATTTGGGAAAGAAACTAACTCTCTTTCGATCATTTTCCGTAGCCGAGTGACGACGACGATGCGTGAGATCCCTCTTTCCAACTCTTTGAACAACAAGTAAAAGTATTTCCTTATTTAAACACTTTAACTTTTCTTTCCACCACCAATGATGGGAGAAATGATTTCACTAAAACATAAAGGAACACTTCGTATTCCCTTCTTTCTTTCATGTTCTCTCATTTTCTATTTATTTTTACTATACCCAATAAAAATTCGCAGAATCGCTGATTTTACCTCAATCATTATCTCATTCTTTATTCTCTAGTTACATTAATGATAAAAAATAAAATAAAAAGGCTTGCAGAAAGTGTTTGTGTGGTCCAAATTAAAAAAAAAAATCAAAAAATAAGTAATATGACTTTTCTAGTAATAGAATTATGAAATAACAAGTTTGATAGCGATATTTGATATTGATTGTCTTGTCATCACACTATTGAACACATCTTATCTCCACACAACCACGCCCCTATCTTAGGAAAATTTTTATTATGTATGAGGCTCAAGTATGACGTGGCAGACAATACTTGTATGAGCCTCTACTTATATTGTGCCAAGTGGAAAAATGGGTCCCATTTCAAAAAATGGTCCAAATTCCATTTTCTATCTCTCTTCTTTTCAATATTTTTTTCTCTTTCTTACTTATTTTATTTCTTTTTCTTTGGTTTTTCTTTTCCATGAAAAATAGTTTTATGAGGATCCAATCACTTTTTAACACATGAAATTATGGGCCCAATTTGTTCCAAATTTTCTATTTCCATACTTTAATAATTTTCATCAGTAAATAGTCTAATTTAATTGATATTTGAAACGAATGTATAAGTTGTTGGAAGAGGATCTTTTTACATGTCATTTCTAATGTCAAAATACCAAAAATCACTTGCTAGTTGCTACACACATATTTACTACTAAATTACAGATATAATTTTCAAAAATAAAATATATTGTGCTTAGGTGTTCTATTGAATTTTCTTTCCACTGGTATCAACATTTTCTTCTGGATTGTTTGGATCTTGACTTCGAATGCAAACACCATGTAACTGCATGTGTAAATTTGATAGAAAAGAATTAAAATTAGTAGATCAACTACTTTTTTTTAAAAAGGATCAAAATTAGTAGATGAATCAAGTACCAAAATAGTGATAGAAAATGTTTAATTTGATGAAAAGAGTATCACAAGAAAACTTAGTACCGTGAATTCTTGTGGTATTGAAGTTGACTGTGAGGCAAAAGTCCCTGGCATAGTGTTCAAAGACTGGTACTCATGTGGATATTCTGTTCTGTTTTTCAATGTTCTCTGTGATGCTTTTTTTTTCCTCTGCTCATTTTTTGACTTCATTCTTCCATATCCATTTCCTTTGTCTTTTTTCTTAATTGGATCCAAAATTTGATCCTTGCACCCTGTAACAGAATCATTAAAGGAGTTGAACTTGCTTCTATTCTTCTCATGATTTTGAACATACAATTCACTTTGATGTTTAATAATCTCGACCTTTGCCAGATACAAATATTTTCTGGCAATTTCCTCGGAGTCCACATCATTTGCTGCTAAAGTCATAACAGTAAACGACTCTTTCATCAACCCATTTAAGCGAATTGTCATGGACGACTTCAACGTCTTTTTTTTTTCTGTGTACTCCTCAAATCCACACTCATGCTTGGCATTTTTAGTCCATCTTTTCAAAATGTATTTCTCAGGAATACAAGAAAAATTTAAATCAAAGAATAAAACTCGTAGTGCATGACAACATAACCAACCCATGGTTTCAAACATTTGGCAGGTACAAGAGATAGAATTATCAAGAGAATTAAACTGGACAGTTTCAGTTTGATTATTCTCACCCTTTAAAATTGTATATTTAGTACAAGTCCCAACAATTTCCACATGGATCACTTTTTTGGTTGTCCCTTGCAAAAATTCATGTTGAAACCTTGTAAAAATTCTTCTTGAGTACAGACTACCAGCATGTTTTAAGATCCCACAGTCTTCTATGAAAAGTTTTGGCTTTCCTCGACATTTGTAATCTTCAGTTGCTTCGGTGTCACGCATTTCAGTTGTCCGTTGCTCATAATGCTTTACAAATTCAGTTATACTCATTGTCTTGCATGCCATTTCTGTGAAGACCCTATTTGTGCTTTCACTTCTTTGAGTTGATTTAATGTCCGCAGAGAAAATGGAACGACTAAATGCAGGACACCATTTCTTTCTTAAATCATATAGCTTTTGAAGCCAAGAATTATCTGCACAGTTCCAATCACATATCATATTTTGCCATATCACCTCAAATTCTGATTCTGACTTGCATCTCCATAAGAGGGTATCAAAATAGTTTCGAAATCCCTGTTTCCAATAAAGTTGAGGTATATTCTTTTGAGCATTTCTATCAATATGCCATTCACACAATCGATGACAGGTGTTGGGAAAAACTTGTCTAATGGCAGCCGCTATGGCATGAGCTTGATCTGTAAAAATTGTTTTTGGTGCTTTTCCTCCCATTTCCTTCAAAAATGTTTGAAACAACCAAACAAAAGAGTCTGTTGTTTCATTACACAAGAAGGCACATCCAAAAAAAACATTTTTCCAATGATTATTAACACCAACAAATGGAGCACAAATCATGTTATATCTATTTGTGCGGTATGTAGTGTCAAAAATCATTACATCTCCAAAGCACTCATAGTGCAATCTGGATATACTATCTCTCCAAAAGAAGTTGCATAATCTACAATCTTCATCAACTTGAAAAGAATAAAAGAAGTTTGAGTCCTCTGAATGCAAATGCCTAAAATGATTTATCAAAGTTTGAGCATCCCCACTACTTATCATGTTTCTCTTATGTGCTTGTACAAAGTTATGTGCATCTTGCTCAATAAATCCTGCATTTTCAATTCCACCTGCTTCATTTTGAAGGTATCGAACCGCCTTTTTTGTGCGAATTCCAGCATCAATCATAGTATCAAGAATATTTTTAGTAGAACTTGTGAGCTTTCGACCAGACTGTATGAAATGCCTTAAATTGCCTTCAATCATGGGATGACTGTGTTCATCACTAAATTCACAAACTTTCCATATGCCATTTGAAATTTTAAACTTTATACGAGCCAAACAACCACATCTATATTCTAATCTTTGTCGCTTCCTTTCTTGAAAAGGAGAAAGCCTATCAGATTGTCCTTGACAAGAACAAAAAAACAAGCACCTTGTCATTTCTTTATTTCTGTTATGAGTCTTTGGACCTTTTCGAATTCCAAAACCTTTTGCCATAGCATATGAATTGTATGCATTGTATGATTCCTCTTTTGAGACAAATTTCATACCAATCTCAAAGATAAAATTTTTGTTGATGTTATAAACATTATGAGTTCTTGTCGAATATTCTTGATCATTTACGTTGTGAGCTACAATAACAGTTTTTAGATGATAAGTATCAAAATACGAGGAATAAATAAAACATAAGCTAATTTTATTTAATTAAAAATTTCTATTAGAATTAAGAAAATTTCACAGAAGTAAGATATTACCTTCTTGGTCGGTAGTTCCTTTATCAACATCTACATTCTCCATCCTTGATTTGAAACACATATAATCTGTACAAAAAATTATTGCATTAGAAAATATTAAAGATATTTTAGTATAGACGTATTGACACGTCCTTTTGTAATATTATAAATATTATGATATAATTTGAATTATGTAATGAACTATCACTAATTTTGTTAGGATTTTGAATAAAAGTATTTTTTTTTTGTTGATTTTATTTTTATTCTCTAACAAATAATATTTCTATGTTTACAGAATACCTGGAAAAAGTGCTATGCATAGATGGCACAATTTGACTGTCTCTATAAAGATAAAATATTTATGTTGATGATGTATATGTATCAAAACAAGATTTACTGATAAGTAACTTTTCTTTTTCCTTTTTCTTATACCTTGAAAAAATTGGCAAAACAAGTAATTGCACAAATCCAAATAACAAAAATAAGAAAGAGCACTGAAAAAATTGATATATTAATCACATTTAGACTATAGAGTGTGTTGTTATAAAAGAAAAGGAAAACAAAAAAGATGATAGATTCATTACATGTAGAATGGAGAGTTTCTGGTATAGAATTGATATTTTTTTTGAGAAAGAAAGTGATTAGTTATATTGTATCTTTTGTTTGGTGAGATGTGATCAAAATACCTTATTTTGGAGGGAAAGTGTCTTCTCGTTCCCTCCAATTGATTTCTTTAGCAGATTTAAAGGACAAATTGGGCCCACAATTCCATGTGTTAAAAAGTGATTGGATCCTCATAAAACTATTTTTCATGGAAAAGAAAAACCAAAGAAAAAGAAATAAAATAAGTAAGAAAGAGAAAAAAATATTGAAAAGAAGAGAGAGAGAAAATGGAATTTGGACCATTTTCTGAAATGGGACCCATTTTTCCATTTGGCACAATATAAGTAGAGGCTTATACAAGTATTGTCTGCCACGTCATACTTGAGCCTCATACATAATAAAAATTTTCCCTATCTTAGTACCTTCTTTTGTCTAAATTATATATAAATACTTTGAAACATAAATTTTTTTACATCATTTATTTTTTCAAGAAACATTTGAATAGAGGGAGTATATTTTTAACGTATTTTAAATTTTATTTTATTTATTATATGATGAGGATGATAACATGAACTTAAATTTTAAAAAATATAAATTCATATAGTCGATCTCAATTTATTTGATGCTGAAGCATAATAATAATTATTATTGTTAATCAACTCCAAACATGAATAGATGTTGATCCTCCACCATAAGGGTAAAAGACAAAATGAAAGACTAATTAAACGTGGAAGCAAATGAAAGAGGGACAAAGAAAAAGGCGATAAAGACATATTGTTACTCAATTTGTAAGAGGGATATGGTGGGGCTTGAGTTATATTGCAATAATTCACTCATAATTGATCCATTAAAATACTACTCCCTTCATCTCATTTTATGCGAAGTAGTTTGACTTAACACAAAATATAAGAAAGAAATGAAGGCTTTTAAAACTTATGGTCCAAAATGAATGATAGAAATTTGTGTGACTGTAAATCATTTTATTAACGATAAAATAAACATTTTATAGTTAAATTGTTATTTAATATAGAAATGTGTCCTTTTTTTTAGACTGATTAAAAAATAAAACAAATCACATAAATTAGAATGGAGGAAGTAGTATATGCCTAGGACTACTTCTTCTCCCTCTTCAATTGAGTGATAGGAAGTGACTAGTCACTTACTTTTGCTTCAACCCACCTTACTAATTTATTGAACTTCTATAATACAAAATTAATATTTATGGTTGTTTGATAGCTGGATAAGAAATAAATTATTTATATATATTAATTTTTTGTATAATCGACATGTGTATTAGTAGACAGATAAGAAAAAAGTTGTTCATATATAAATTTAGTACGACGTTTGGTTAAAAATTTAGAAATCTGCATAATTAATACTACCTACGTCCACTTTTAATTGTCATAGTTTCATTTTTTAGAGTCAAACAATAAAAAATTTGACTAACATTTTACGATGTATTTTTTTATCATATTGATATGCAAAAAATTGAAATTTATAATATTTTTCGTATAATTTTTGAATATCTAATTTTTTTGGTTTACAATATCAAATTAACATAATCTAATTTAACTTTGAAAATTAGTCAAGTTGACTTCGAGAAACGCAATATGACAATTAAAAGTAGACAGAGGAAGTACATATATAAGTTATGAACAAATCTATGTATTATTTTATGTAGGACGTATCTTATCCAAGAATTGTTAAACCTTGGATTAGTTATCCCTCCCTTTTCTAGGGATAAAATAAGACATTACATGAGGTATAACAAATCCATGGATTAGGTTAAATAAAGTAACCAAACAATGTTTTTGTTGGACTAAATTTTAATCCATAGACTCTTTTGATTAATACCTCCTACTAAATTTTAATCCATAGACTATTTTGATTAATACCTCCTACTAAACGGGTCCTTGTGTAATAACTAATCCATGTATAACTACTATCTACATAAAATAATACATAAATATCTTTTTTAAACTCTAGTAATCCCTCCATTTCAATTTATATAAAGGTATTTCGTTAGGCACAAAGTTCAAGATTTTTTTTAATTAAATAAAGAAGTGTCAATATGTATACTTTTTTATACATATATTTTTAACGTATATTGTACATAGTTATATTAGTAACATGTGAATGTGTAGTTTTGTGGATATATGAAGCATATATAGATTTAAAACATTTACATTCCAGTACAGCAAAGTTGCACAATTTCACTATAAAATTTACACATTCCTTTACAACAGTTTCAAGAGTCGTTATAAAAGTGAAGCCAGCCAAGTTCAGTTAGCATATCGAGCTTCTTGGCTGGCACAACAGTTTCCATTTTATGTATCCAAATACAGCATAATTGTCGTCACCTGTGCTATTCATTTTTATCTTCTGGTTTTATGGAGTAAGCCTTAGAACCACCAACATATGTTGCCTCAACATCAGCATTAACTTCAGTTGCAAAGTCTTCCCATGAATTAGTTGACAAAACCACAAAATCCGCATATTTTCCCGGAGACAATGAACCAACATATTTATCAAGAAAACATGCATGCGCAGCTGAAATGGTGTACCTGCCAGAGAAAAATAAGCTAGGATTAGGTAAAAACAACAACATACGTAATGTAAACCCACAAGTAGGATTCTGGAGAGAATAAGTGTACACAGACGTTACCCCCTACCTTCGGAGGTAGAGATAGGTAACAGAATTTCAAGAGGCATGTTTTTGAAAACATACAACTCAAGGACATAATGAACCTCATGATGGATCCAAGTTCTTTCTGTTACACAGACTTAGTTCACCAGATAAAGATTGAAAAAAAAGAAGGAAATATTGGAAAACATGGTTAATTCTGGTGGGAAAGAGTAAATAAATTGCAACTATTCTATTTCTTTTTTTGGTTAACTATTCGTGTCGGGGCCAGCTTGCACGCAACTCAACTATTTCATCGGGTATTAGCTACCTCCCACTAGCATAGATGTCGGGTAACTCTGTTCACTAAGGTTTATGATAATGGGATGAAATTATCTAGTGTTTTTTTTAAAAATCTCTATTGGATTTGAATTTCGGTAGTATTTTAGGTTTGAACCAACTTCATTAACGATTAAGACACACCCTTGGTAACAAAAAATCAATTTCCCTTTAATTTCGAAGTAACAATTTAACACATACTCGGTCCAGCACGTGTCATTGGCTCAACTGATTACTGTATCATCTATGAAGATTTATATCTTATCACCGTGTACCTTTTCTGAAATGAGACCTTAGCTGTAACTAATTGTTACCACTAGTCATTGCAAACGTCAAATTAATTTCAATGGACCAGAGAGCTGAACTATAGTAGCAGATTAGTTAGTCCACTATCATATTGATTTTCTCCCTGTTGATCAGTTAAAGTGGCTTCTCACTAGTCCTGCACAAATGAGTTCCAGTCTCGGAGAAAAAACATGATAGATTTGCTACATAAAGTATTATCTTAATGAGCAGATAAGAGTTGGAACAGAATAACACCACTACTTACGCTTTTAGCGCATCTTCGAGACACAAGCACTCTGATGGAATCCAAGCCTTTTCCCAACCAGGAGGTATTCTCTTCATCGATGTCCTTATGCTTTTCAATGGATTAATGTCTGCTACCTGAAAGGGGACAGCAACAAAACACACGACATAACAGTAATTAACAAGAAATTGAGTACTGAATTGCTGAAAGAAACACAAACAGATGATTTCCAGAAATCACATACTGGCCAATCTGAGCCAAATGCCAATTGTGCATTGTTTGTCAGGAGTGACTTGAACAGATAAGATCCTCTTTCTGCCCTTTCAGAACCAAGTTTTTTAGTTGTAGTATCAGCATCATCCAATAAGTGATCTGGCTGTTCATTTGGAATTTGTTATAATATATTATTGACACATCTTGAAACCTAAGAATTTAATACCAATTGCTCAATGCTGAGAAAAATGGATAGTGATAAAGCTTGTTAGTTCTGGGTTCTTGCATACAACATTTAATCAATGGTGTGACTTAAAATCACGGATGCCCCAATCCTCGTTATTTATTATATGTATGAACAGAATTAATCTCAACAGGAAAGAATGAGAAAGAACAACAATCTGAAAAATAACCTGCACTGAAGCAATTACAGATTGTTCACCAAAACGAGCCACTGTTCCTGGAGCCAAATGTTGAGCATGCTCAATCTGTGAAGTAGTAAGTTGCAATATTTCGAGATTACTTGAAATTCTACTCCTCGAAGAAACAACAGACCTCACAAGTAGAGTTTTATTTGATTGATGAATCTCTACTCTTTAGAGCAATGGGATATACCCTATATCGTCGGTCTCTAATTTGTTTCTCAGACGGCAAAGAAGCATACATATCCAATATCAAGTCATTAGCTCTGTCACCTATAGCATGGATGCTGACCTGAAATGTAAATATCAGCCCTAAGAACAGTCAATTTTGCAACTTCGAAAGAGTTGAATGGCAGATAAAGATAAAATGAGCTAAAGACCTGAAGGCCAAATTTATCTGAAGAAAGAGTCATGTTGTATAGATCATCCAGATCCACCACTTGTAACCCATTATTGTTTGGATCATCAGCATATGGCTACAAGATACATGACAGATATCAGAACACTAAATACAACAAAGTCTGATTGCATCCCAATGGGCCATGTTACTTTGAAACGCTCATGCAGAATGAAAATGGAACAGATATTCAGAAAAGTACTCGTCAAACAAGCAGGTCACCTATGTCCAACAAGGCATCGAGAAGACTGAACTCACAAAAGAGAATTGAGAGAAGTTTTTGGTTCGGAGAGGCTCTTCAAAATCAGAAAACATCTTATTCTTACCTCATGAAATAATGCACTGTTAGATCCTAAAGATCCATCGGCAAAAGCCTTGACACCACCCAAATAAATCCATTGGCTCAGCACGCGGCCTGACTTGCTCATAAGATCCTGGATACCAGTACAAGATTTAAAAGATCAAGCTTAGTAAGAATGCATTTAATGAGAAATGCAACATAATCCACTAACTTTAATATCAGCTAGAATAAGAATGACCTTAGAATATTAACAAGGTCCAACACTATTCATGAGCTAGCTTTTGGGATTTAGTTAGGACCAAGATCCATTCTTAACAGTATGAGGAAGAAGGTTCTAGCGGTGGAAGAACAAGTGGAGGGGAAACTGGGTAGGGGCGCTAGGTGGCATGCCATGTGGCGTCCACCTCAACAAATGTCACTGCCACATAGGATAGGATTTCCACCTTGGAAAGCCCTAACAAAGAAGGGGTATATTTGAATCATTTAAGTAGCGGTGGGGGTATTTTTGGACTGATAATATAATGGAGGGTAAATTAATCCTTTTCGCATAGTAGAGGGGAAAATTTGACCCTTTTCACTTTTACATATTCTGAAGGGTAGTGTATGAGTTAATGTTGACTGGTTTGTCAAAAAATCAGATCTTCATATGAAGGAAAAACTCTAAAAGTAAAGCTTTGTTAATCATGACATACCACTAACCGCGACCATGTCTCCATCGGAAAGAATAAGCAAACTCTGGTCGTCATATTTCCTGATAAATCTGCCCATTTATATACATCTGCAATTATAAGGGAAGTGTTACTAAGCTAATGACTACATAAATGTTCCACCCGTAGCTAGAAGAATAACTAAATGAGCATGACAGATAGAGAGGCAGTTGAGGCAGATCTTCAGTGTTAAGCATTCAACCACCCAGCCCCGAACTGTTTCTTTGAGGCTTCTCATTCTCATCCCACGGCCCCTTTCAGACTCCCCTTCCCCTCCAAGAAGTAGATGCAGTTTCTAATTATTTTTTGAGGAATCCTAACTTTCAATTTCCACCAAAAGAGTGAGAAAGCAAGAAAACCAGGGGGAGGGAGGGATATATTGGAATAGATGTCATTGCAGTTTTACCTTAGGCCTTAATTAATCTGCATATTAGCAGAAATGTTCTATTCCCTCTATTTATTTGTAAATGTGATAAAATTTCCAATAACTGGTTTAGTTCCCACACTTCTTTCATCATCTTAATAACATCTTGCCAAGAAACTAAGCAATACACTCATGGCATACACTGTTATATTTTACTGGAAAAATTTCCTTTGGTCAGGTTTCAATGATGAGGCCTACGGATGCTTAACATCAACTTAGTCCCCCATTACCTCGACCCTGCTGTGTTATGGAGCAATCCCTCAAAAACCTGGTCCATTGCGATACCTCGGGTAGTGAAAGAGAATTAAGAGAAACTTTAGTTGTTGAGCTTTGTTTTTTTACATGTTCAATAGACAAACTTCTATATCCTAGTTGAAAAGCTAGAAAGCAGATCCAATTTGCTTATTTCATCTCTGATGATCGAGTAATTTATCTTTGGAATGTTTAAAGTTCTGTATTATAAGTATAAAGAGGCATTGACCTTTCTAGTAAAAATAACCATATCATAGTATTCCTAAAAAGGAGAGTAAATTGATTTTTATTCCATCTTATATCTTGTAGGAACTGAAACCTGAAAAGTCCTCCCACGAGTGCTCAGGTGAAGCCCCTGGAAAATATCTGCCAAAATCCACAACTGTTGTCACACCCCTCTTTAATGCATGATTGCTAGCTCTCTTAAGAGCTTCCCTCCTTTCGTAAACAGTGGTTTCTGGGATGTGGGAAAGGACAAGCTTCATAGCAGAATCAATCAACAGACCAGTAGGTTCTGCAGTAAAAGACCCAAAGAAAGTAAGGATCTTCTCTAAACTTGTTTGAACATGTAAAATTTTAGCAAACTTCATTGAAATTGGCGCAGTTGATCTGGGTACTTTATTTTTATTTACAAGGCTTTCAATCTCTGAATTTTAGGAGAAACCTGCAAGACTAGAGATGGAAGAGCTCAACAGGTTGCTTGGATTACTGTACCAACAAAACAATATCATTTATGGATAAAGAATATGAGAAACGGGAAAACAGAGGAATGAATCATCACATTTAAGTTTTTCTATGTCATAATTCTAAAAGGAGAGACAGGGAATCCGCTTACTCTTCAATAAGGGTTCTTAATACACCGAGCTAAATATCTTAATTCACTTTAACAGAGCCATTGGAGCCACCCTAACAGTACAGAATTTGAGAAGGATAATCTACATCAGATGGTGCTTTATGTCAAGAAAGTGAGAGAGGATGTCAATCATTAATTGATTCGGTGCTCCATTACATACTGGCTATACTATATCTCGTGGAAAATGTTTGAAGTTGAGTTGCTGCTGCCAAAACTATGAGAAGACGAGCATGGAAAGTAGCTCTTTTCTACTCATGTGGACCAATAGGACGAGGATAGGTGAGGAAAACAAGAGCTCTTGAAGGAGTTGAAAATACCTTTTGTACACATTAGTTGAATATTTTCTCTTCTGTAAAGTGCAAATATGACATTCCAATCACTATCGATGATTGAATGCTCTTTATATAAATTCATGCTTTGGGGTGGGATACTTTACTTCTGTAAATATCTTAAAGTGCGTTCCCATCAGTTCAATAAACTATTATCTTTATTAAAAATGATTCCAAACTCAAAAATCCTTTCAAACTATTTGACTTGGTTAACCAGAATAAGAAAATGAATCATTTCAGTGATTTGTAAACATAGAAAACATAGAAAGGCAACACCTACAAATTCCAGTTGCAAGTAATGGTCCAAATTCAGTAGAAAATTTTAATTTATTTTAAAGAATCAAGTCATCAACAGTAATGAACCTCCAAAGTTCTCCTAAATAAAAGCATTTATTTATAGCAATGGACTTAGGGGTCGTTTGGAGTGAGGGATAAAAATAAATAGTGATGGAATAAGAAAATAGTGATGGCATAAAAATTTTGTATCTTGTTTGGTTGCCATGTTTGGGATAACTTATCCCACCATTTATATCATAGCATAGTGATGGGATAAGTTATCCCATATACATGGTGGGATGAGTTCAGGATAACTAATCCTGGGATAACTTGTTCCCAACCAAATGACCCCTTAAGATTTAGGTATAATTCAAAAAATAAATGTGACCATTATTGATTAACACTTATAGGTGGAACCTTTAGGTGAACTGAAAATAATCTAGGTTCAAGTGAGATCATATTTCCATTGACCTACCTAATGGTCGTTAGTAAGTGGCTATTTGGCAAGATCTGCATAGCTGAATAAAGAAACAGAGTGAAATATGAAGATGAGAAGTGAATTACCCCCATCATTATTTCTAACAATAGCTCCACCATTTGGATTCTCATTGTTACATGAAATTCCAGCAAGTGTTAGAGCCACTGTATTAGCTAAGCCCATATGACCATCCATCCTTGTTAACCAGACCTGCATGTGAAATACCAAATCTTAAACAAGACATTGATGTACATTCTAAAGCAAAAGAATGTAATTTCATGAAAATGACTTACTGGATTATGAGGAGTAATACTGTCAATCCACGACGCCATTGGTAAATCACCTCCCCAAATATCATTGTTCCAACCGCCACCCAGTAACCAAGAACCTTGTTTCACATCTATTAAAATTTCCAAAAAAAGACATGAAAAATTGATACTGATTAGTGTCAATTCAAGACAGCCAATACTATATATTATCCATTCATTTTCTTTAGACAAAATCCTCAATGGACTTCCAGGATTGAGCCTCTTCTTCTAAGTGCATACTTTTCTTTGTTAGCATATGTGCCACTTGGTCAATTTATCTGTCACTGATGACAATAAATGGAACAAACCCAAAGGTGTTGTAGTTAACTATTTTCAATAAGTAAAAAGGTTTGCTATTCTCAAAAAATCTAGAGAGGGAGGAGATCATTTCAAAGAAAGAATTTCCAAATAAAGAAGAAGATAGAGATAGCTAATTTGAATCTGATAGGTGAAAAACAATCTTTAGCATTAACAAAATTTATAGCGAGCTGAAAAGGGTATATCATGTGACATCTACTCCTTATATCTTTTTCTTTCTCAAAAAAAATGTGACATTTACTCCTTATACATAACCTTTATCCAAAGTGACGAAAAATTCAAAACTAAATTGAGCATGTAAAAGAATGAATAAATTTATGTTTCAGATGCAAATATGTAACTTTCAGTTTCTTTCTAATTTAGTAACTACGTTTTTTATACATATTTCCAGTGTCCTGTTCTCAATCACTAGCATATACATCTATATAGCATTTTGCCAGCTATATCTATTATTTGAAGTCCCCCTCTTCAGAACAGAGTCCAGAAGCAATCAGACACATGCTTTAGCTCCTTTGATACCTGAACTTAAGCACCATCTGAGCAAAGTGAAGTGCCAATCTCAGCTACACCAAGCTTCGGGTCTTAAATGCTTGTCAATTGAGCTTTCAACAACACTGTTTTTGAGTAAACTACAGTTTATATTCCATTTCTTCAATAATTATTTATAGCAAGCTGAAATCATGTGACATTTACTCCTTATACATAACCTTCAGTTTATGAAATCAGCTCCTTTTCAAACTTGTAATAAATGGGAAAGTAATTGAAAATGTTTGCTGCCAAGGAGGACTGCACAATCTTTTATCTAGTGAAAAGAAAGGTTGATCTTGGTATAAGCCAAGGTAAAGTGGAACATGTCAAAGTGACAAACATTATAGTTTTATGAGCAGCTGGACAACCACAAACTTACTTGCAACTGCTTTTCTAATTTTGTCCACAAAAAGATCTTTTGTATTTACCCCACGAAGCTCCACTCGTGCCATCTGCCAATGTTAATAACAGGTTAGGAGAAATACAATATTATGCTTTAATTTGTAGAGGACCTACTATAACAAACTAATAGCATTTGACCGGTAGAGTGTTTCAGAAGTTATTCGTACAAGCATATGATTTCTTAAGTGTCGATAGAGTTCAAAACAATAGCCTTTTGATGAAGTGGTTATGGAGGTATAATGGAGAGGGGCAAGCCTTATGGAAGGATGCCATCAGATCCAAGTATGGTGAGTACAATCCTTGGTGTAGTAATGTTAGTGTTGATGCCTATGGGGTGGGGGTCTGGAGAACTATCAGAAACTTATGGCAAAAACTTGAAGCTAATACGTACATTGAAGTGGGAGATGGCAGGAGAACTAAGTTTTGGACAGATGCATGGAACAAGCAGATTCCTCTGAAAGAATCCTTTCCAGATCTGTTCTTACTATGTAGTAATCCAGATGCAAATATCAATGAATGTTGGACAGCACAAGGGTGGGATCTGATCTTCTGAAGGTTTTTGAATGACTGGGAAGTGGAGAGAGTGGCCAAATTGCTAGAGCTATTAGAAAAATTCTCTGGCATCACCAATGCTCCTGATTCTTTGAGATGGAAACATAGTAAAGATGAGGTTTTCACGGTTAGCAGGGCATACAAAATGGAAAGTCCCCAGCAACGCAACTCTAAGCAGAGTTTGTGGAGAAAGGTATGGAGAACCTTAGCACCAACTAAGATAAAATGCTTTACATGGTTGGTTGCTAGAAGGCAGTGTTATCAAAGGCGAACAACGCAAAAAAAAGGTCCGTGGGGGCTTTAAGTGCAAAGCGCAAATAAAGCGTAGGCTTTAATGAAAAAAGGCGCAAAGGGAGAAAAAATACAAACATATATGTTAAGTCCAAGACTAATAATTATAAACATGAAAGACAAATATATGACCAAATAAATTGAATTTTTTTTATGATAAAGTGAAATATCAATTGTTTAGTGTCACTTCTTCAGAAGAGGCTCATTGGCAAGGAAAAGTTTGCCTTAGAACCTTGATGATGACACTGAAGCGCACATAAAGCGAGGCGAAGCGCACAACACGTTTTGAGCCTTGCTTTAGGGCTTAAGCGCGCTTAAAACTTGCCTTTAACTACACTGCTAGAAGGGCTTGCATGTGTCTGACACATGAAGTGCTGCGGAGAAAAGGAAAGATTATAGTATCTTGGTATTCACTATGCGGGAACGCAACGGAGACCAACCAATATCTATTCTTGCATTGCAACTTTACAACACAAATTTGGGTCTTCTTCCTTAGTCTCA
Organism: Solanum piurae; assembly: GCA_029582685.1. Lineage (NCBI taxonomy): Eukaryota > Viridiplantae > Streptophyta > Magnoliopsida > Solanales > Solanaceae > Solanum > Solanum piurae. The sequence continues at coordinate 2,836 of JAJOOO010014371.1, read as the reverse complement.
TAAAGACAAACTGGGCCATGCACGAGCATACTACAGACTTGTTGAGTTGTTGGATAAGAAGAAGGGGGGGGGGGGGGGCAAGAGACAAAAGGCATGGTCGAGGATAATTCCACGTTGCATTTGGTGGACAATATGGAAAGAAAGAAATAGTAGAAACTTTGAAGATAGGTCCAATTCCATTCAGAAGGTTAGATGGGATTGTATTGTATCCTTTTATTTTTGGTGTAAAGAGGAAGGTCTAGAGGAAACAGAACAGATTGTAGAATTATTAGGATCCTTGTAAGTATTTTTTTTTTCCTTCCTCTTCTTTTGTTCCCCTCTGTTTGCAGGTCACCAGCATATCCTTAATGCTGAAGAATACAACACTACCATTTAAAAAAAAAAAAGAGTTCAAAAGCTAAAAATCTGAGAGCTTGATCCTTTGTAATAACTCTTCTGTTGATCAACATCGGAAATCATAGACATAGCATTTGAAACATGATTGATTCCATCTTGCCTTGTTTGAAGGTTGTGAAAGTAAAGATATAAAAGATATTTAAAGGTTCTACTGTCCCCATTCATAAACTAAAATTAGTGTAAAACACAGAGAGAATGGAGCAATCTTTAATATTGTATTAATCCAAAAGGAGAGCTATTTGTAGGTGTACAAATAATCTATCTAAGGAAAACAAAATCAGAAATCCCTAAATATCTCTATCTATGATTGTGATGTGATTTTGCTATGTATTCTATATAAAATGTGTCTATGTACATTCTATAACACTCCCCCTCAAGTTGGAGCATAGATATATCATGCCCAACGTATTACAAAGATATTCCACTCGAGTTCCATTTAAAGCCTTCGTGAACATATCACCCAATTGCTCTCATGTCTTCACATATCCAGTAGGAAAATGTTCTCTTGAATTTCCTCATGAACAAAGTGACAGTCAACCTCAATGTGTTTCATCTGTTCATGGTACACTGGATTTGAGGCAAAGTGTAGAGCAACCTGAATATCACACCAAAGTTTTGCCGGAGACAAAGGGTTCAAACCAATCTCACCTAAAAGGTGATGAATCTATAGTATTTCACATGCAAATTGAGCCATAACTCCATACTCAAATTCTGCACTAGATCGAGATACAACAGTTTGTTTCTTACTCCTCCAAGATACCAGATTTCCACCAAAGAAAATGCAATAGCCAGTAGTAGATCTTCTATCAATTCTTGATCCAGCCCAATCAGCATTTGCAAAACACTCAATACGAGTATGTCTGTGGTCGCTATACAGAACGCCAAGGCCAGGAGCTCCTTTCAAGTAGCACAAGATCTGTTCCAAAGCTGCCCAATGTTTGACTGTCGGTGCAGACATGAATTGACTGTCAATACTGACTGCATATGCAATATCTGGATGGGTCACTGTGAGGTAGTTCAATTTTCTGCATCTTTCTGGATCATCAAAACACTACAAGAAAACTGTGAATTACATGGGAATTTTTCCTAGGGAAAATTTTCACAACTATTTCATGAGGATTTTCTTGCAGAAGTTTTAAATTCCTCAATATTAGAATATATTACCTACGAAATGTATATTTCCAACAAATTCCGCAGGTAAATTTGGCACCATTTTGCGCCAAACATGAACTTGCGCTATTACCTGGAAAAAAGTAATGGCAAGTACATTATGTCTAGCTAAATCCGCAGGTACATGAACCAAAAAAATATTTTAAAATCATTTTTTTATTCCATAGAAAAATCCCCAGGTAATCCATCCTACAGATTTTTATGAACATATTTTGGTGAAAATTTATATGGGGATTTTATTACTTGGGAAATTATTTGGGGATTTATATTTGGGGATTTATCTAGGAATTTTATTACTTGGGAAATTATTTGAGGATTAATTGTTGTGAAATTTGCTGGGGATTTATATTTGGGGATTGACTTGGGGATTTTATTACTTGAAAAATTATTTGGGGATTAATTTGTTGTGAAATTTTCTGGGGATTTATTTTTGGGGATTTACCTAAGAATTTAATTACCAGGGAAAATATTAAGGGATTTTTTGAGAATTTATGTAGGAATTTCGTGACTTGAAAAATTAACAAATTACATAATAGAACATTATAATAACATTAGTAAAAGTAATTTTAATAGGAAAATGTTAAAATCGAAGATAACAAACATATATAAATATATATATATGTATATATATATAAGTTAAGCACTATTTTTAATTACTTCCTCATTGATAGAATTATATAAAATGAAAAAAAAATAAAAAAATTACTTGTATTTCCAATTGATATATTTTTCTTTACAAGCATTAAAAATTATATAATTTCTCTATAGTAAGTTATTAAATGATATTTATTTACAAATATATAATTAAGTATTTTAAAATATAATTATTAAAAGATAACTTTAAATTATAAATACCCCACATGTCTAATAAGATATACTATTAGTTGTTGATTATAACTTCCTTGCACATTAAACTTATAAATAAATTTATATTTTCAATTATTTTTTATAAGAATTTTGTACGTATAATTTAAATATTTTCTATAGTTAATATGCTTAGTTATGATATTATCTCATCGAAAGTATAAGCATAAAATTTTCATGATATGTTGTGTGGCAATGATTTATTTTAAATATATAAATAATTTTCATGTTTCATTTTTTAAGAGTTAAATCACATGAACTTTAGCTAATATTTTAAGATATAATTCGTTACCATATTAATATGAGATGACTTTATAGTTCTTTTTATGTAATTTATGAATATTAAAATTGTATTTTTAATATTTAATTAATTTAATTTAATTTAGCTTTAAAAATTAATCAAATC
>JAJOOO010014370.1:0-30641 GCA_029582685.1 Solanum piurae | reverse complement strand
ATTAGTGCTTATTTTCTTGACACTTGGCATGTATTAATTAAATAACTAAAAACTCATTTAATTAAACATTTATCTCTTTATTTATAAAAGAAAATAACCCCACACTCATGTACAAGTCCTCTTCTTCTTCTTCAACCCACCATTTTAAAGACTTCAAATTCTCTGCCTTTTGTTTTGTTCTTCTTATTTTTTTTCATTTTTCGTTATAAACAAACTAATTGAATTTGCAAGAAGAAGGAAAATAATCGAACCATTGGAGTTAAAAAGTTAGCCAACATTCATGCATCTCTATTTTTCAATAACTCCAATCAAGAAACCATCACCATTCATTAAACTTATTAAAAATGGTATAAAAAAATTGAAATTCTTTTGATTTATGTTCATCGTCGATTTTGAAATAATTTATCGACATCGATTATTTTCACAAAAAATTCAATAATCACAGGAAGAATAGAATACAATGAGTGACAGGGGAAGAAAAAAAGGTAAAAGATTACGGGGGAAGAAAAAAAAGGTAAAAGATTAGGTGGGTATTCTTTTTTCAATTTATTTTTTCTAGATTATTAAAGGCTGAAAATATTTTTCATTTTTCAAAATAAAAAATTTAGACCCAACCACATGTCGTAATTCTATTCGTGATTTTTTCAAGAAAATGTGTGTGAATTACATGCACAATATTTGTAAAGCTAGTTGTCATTTTATGTTCAATAGATAAATATTCGTTAATATTAAAGTGTCTAATAGGTAAGAGTCCTAGTTGAGGTGTCTAAATGAATTATGCGGACAACTTTAAGTGGCCGTGGATGACTTAAGCCTTAAATAAACAATTTCAGCCTTCAAGTGGATCGTGCAAAGTGCAAACTTGAATAACCTTAATTCTTTGTTAATATACAAAATAAACAAGGAATGCTGACAATTCATCAGTGCATGCTCCACATTTCTAGAAGATCGTTTATAAACACTGTACAATTTATAAATAGGTATTGTCATTAGAGTATTTGACTGGTTGACATGTTATATGCCAGCATCTATCTGAAAAAAATACAACATCCACATTAAGGGAAAACAATATTAAAAAAATATGAACACCATTGTTACTGACCGAAGGAAGTTGACTGCAAATCAGGTGCTACTGCTACCAAGATCAAAGTCCATGGTGTAATCATATTCAATCGTTGGAATAACCGAAGCCACAAACTTCAAGAACAGGAAAAGATACCTGCAAATGGTGATTGAGATCAACATTCAAGAGGAGAGTCGGAGACAAAAATCTGATGCAAGTAGAGAAACTAACAGGAGATTCAAATTTAGGAAGTTTGTGCATTTAAGTTGTTGGGCCACATATGTCTCAAATCTTCAGTCTAAAACAAGCACATTTTACTCCAGGAAACCTGCTCGAATTACCTTTGATGATAATGAAAGAATCAGTGGCTACAGTAAGAATCATCGTAATCACTATCATTGGGTACAAACCCTCTTATTTTCTTTCTTTAAGTGGCTACAACATATGACTATAGCAGGAAAGTCAACCAGGACTTGAAACTGTCGAGGAACACTGCATCTACTTCTTAGAATAAGTAGAAATAAAATTGAGCATATGACTCCAAGTGTACTTCCCATAATAATGAAAATAAAGTGAGATTAGATGGACTATGGTGTCTAAATGCAATAGTCAGATATAGGCTTGGGTTTATAACAGAATGATATGATATACAACAACACTACGCTTTAGTCCTAAACAAGTTCGGATTGGCTATATGAATCTCACCAACCATATTTTCCATTTAAATTCATCACAGACCAACATTATATGAAATTTTTAAAAATATATGAAAAGTAATATAAGTTTCTATATTTCCTATTGGCATAATAATCTCTAACAGCGTTAAGAGATTCCTAGAAAGCCTACGACCTAAATGTGTGCTACTTACATACGACTAAAATATATTCTCATCTAATTGCTATTTGCTTATAGAAATCATTTCCTTCTATTATGCTCTATTTTTCGTCAAGTCTGCATTGATTTCAAGAGATGGTAAGTCATTCGAGACAACCTCCTTCCATGTGATTTTAGATCTACCCAAGCATCTTCACTTTACATGACTTCACACCTACGGACCGGTGCATCTAGAGGCTAACTTAGGACATGACCAAACCATCTCAAACGACCCCTCATTTTACCTCAATGTGTAGTGCGTGCACCTTCAGGCCAATGTGGTCATTTTTTATCTTGTCTAATCTCATATACCGCACATCCATCTAACCATTTGCATCTCTGCAACACTCATCTTGAGGATGTGTTGAACAGTCCAATATTCACTCAACATTGCTAGTCTTACAACTGTTCTATAGAACTTACCTTTCACATTGTTAGCTATTACATAATACCCGGAGCACTTCTCCATTATTATTTTTATGACAAGGGAAACCCGCAGCCGCTACCCTTTGGGTGCGCACATGGTAAAACCTCCGCTCCTATGCAATAGCTCGCAAACCACATAAGAGAGGTATAACCCGCACTAGGCAAGCCCGGTGCGACGAGCTCGACCCAGAAGGCAAACCCCTTGCTTTCGCTGGCAAGGGGTTTCGAACTTGAGACCTCCAACATGGAAGTCCCAAGCCCAAACCACTCCAATTTTGATTGTGTGTGTAATGTCTTACATCCCAGGGCTTTGGCTCAACAGTAAAGTCAGTATATTGGGGGGTGTGGTTAAACACACATCACAAATTTGAACCCACGAGGACCAAAGCCCGGTATTTAAATGGGAGGATGATAGAGGAGCTGCACATACTCCCCTGAGTTTCGAACCTATACAGCCAACTGTAGCTGGGCCATCTAAACCATAAGGAGATTCTCAATTATCAAAAGCTGATATAGGAGTGTCACAAAAGTGTTGTTACACTATAAAAAGATACCTAACAAGATGGAAAGCAAGTTTTTGTGAGACCTATAATGTTATATGGGAGACTTGCCCTTCAAGGCCCAACAGATCCATAAGATGACTGTTGTAGAATGTGAATATCAAATTGGATGTACGACCGTACAAAATATGACAAGATTTGAAATAATTACATCAGACAGATGGTGCAAGTAGCAAACATAGAGAATAAAATGAGAGATCGGCTTAGATAGTTAGCTCGTGTCCTACGTGAACCTCCCAATGCACCATTACTAGGTGTGACAAATGATGATTTAAGCTCATAAAAGGAATGAGAAAGATAAAAGATCACTTTGCATCAATAGACTTTACAAAAACATAACGCAATAAAAACAAAGTATCCCATGTAGGCGATCAAACTAGTTGAGATTAAGTCAATTTACCACACAGGGGTAACTTAGATTTGGAGAAATCCTGACTTGTCTTAAAATAAGTATTGGAATTAAATTCACTTGAATAGAAGTATCAATAATGATTCTTGTCTATGTTACTCAGACTCTTCAAAAATGTCAATGTGGCGTGTCTGATTCTCCAAAAGTAGAGTATTTTTGGAGAATCTGACACGGGTATGGCATCGAAAGTGAAGAGTCCGCGCAACTTAGATTCTTGCTCCGAACTATTCCATTGATGTCAAAAGTATACTCCTCCATCTGTCAAATTAATAACTTGAGGTCATTGGTAAAAGCTAGATGGAGGAGGGTAGGATTGAAAGAATGTCTCAGTCATTATTACTGATACTGCTACCATGTCTACCACTGCTAAAATATGCTGCTGCAGCAGCAGGAAACCTTCTCATGGTTTTCAGATGTGAAGAACAACATGCAAGGTAAGTAAACACCTATCATGGGAGACACCAGTGAATCCCTAAAAATTGAATGCCAAAGCATCAACTTTCTTGAAAAACAAATGCCACAATGAACAGAACCTCCATCTGGTTCGTCACTACATAGTATAGCTCTTTTAATGCAACATACTAACAAAAATAAATGTTCCCTAGCCAAGCTTTATCAAATATACATACATCTACAAGTAGCAAGTATCCCCATGTAAGCTAATCGTATGTGTCTTATGTAAGTGCGATTATGTATAATGCTTAATGGAAAACACAAGGATACTATAAAAGAAATTAGAGTGTACTTGTCAACTTCGGGTTCAACTCCTCTCAACATCAAAACATCAATAATTTTCTTCATCACAGCCCCGTGTCGGCAAGGATGGACAGAAGCATGTTTCCCTGGAAGATGTGGATGGTCTTCAATGGTCACCTGAGTTAACAATGTTGAGAACGAAAGATTAAAATGAATTCATCGATAGAAAAGTTGTAGTAGTTAAATAAGAGAAAGGCTATAAAGGAAAGGAAGTTGATAATCAGTGTGACAGTTCATTCAGTTGCTTAGTTGCCATCTACAATTTGGTTCATGAACAAAAGTTTTGGTCAGCTAAAATGGATATTGTTCGTCAACCGAAATAGTCCTTGGTGGGTTTGGTTTTGTACTGAATGGATATGGCAATTTCTGTTTCGCAAATAAGTTTTGGCATTTCTCATAAATCAAGTAAAAGCTAGGGTTAAGATTAGAAAACCTCAAGAGAAGTTTGAATGTTGTTCACACATAAGCTATATAACCTCAAAGCAAGCATTCAAGCTCTATTGTGTATAATGAACAAGAGAGCCTTGGAAAGAGTTATAGTGGTCAAATGTGTAAAACAAATCATTTCCTCATTTAGTTGAATTTCTTAGAATATGGTTCAATTGGAAGCTTGTAGGAGAGAAGAGAGGGGGAAGGAAGGGATAGAGTGTGTCTTTAGGAATGTTTGATTGCCAATCCAATTTGGCGGCAAGGCTCTGAGTTCAGAGGAGGCAAGTGGTTGTAGTGGGGAAGGAAGTAAAGGTATAAGCAACAAACTTTTGACAAACTATGCCACGTTTAGTTTTCACTTCAAAATTTAAATTTAAATAAAAGAACGACATTGATAAAGAAAATAACATGGGGAAAAGTTGATAAGTTGAATGCATGCACTTGGACTTGATTTCCAGATGCCAATTAGCAAGAAAGAATCCAACCACTTGTGACCAAATTACTAGACCATGTTTGATATAGGTTTGCAGGATATTATCACTTTTTCATACAGTTCGTGGATAACTTCCAAAAACCTTCACCACACCATCATATGCAATTTTTTATTTAAAGGTTGGAATGGATGTTTGAAATAACTAAAAACAGGTAAGCTGAAACCGATTCACTAGGTGAGTTTCTTCCTTGTAACTGAATAATGCACAGCCCTGAGATTGCCAAGAAAACAACAATACCATCTAGGTTAGAACTTCTCAAGAAATTAGACGAGGAGCAATGTTCTACATTGCTTGGACCGAACTACTGCAATTTCATTTACAAACAAACAACAGCAAGGAGTAACCCATATAAGTTTGTCCCCAAATACATCAAGACTTAAAAGATGTATCTCACCGTCTTGCGTGCATGGTCTTGACTGACATCTTCAAGTACAAGTTCTGGTTGCAAAAGCATCCTTGACTGTCACATAAAATCAAAAACAGTGCTTACTACACATGATGAATATTATTACGGAAAAAGATCACCCCTCACAGTTGCATAAACTTATAGTTCACTGTATTGCAATCAGACATGAAGTTCCCCAAAAGACCATGATGCATGTCTAAACAAGAGAGGAACTTTTTCTGAAAGCAACATTTAATGGATATACATTGTACAAGGATATTTTCAAGTATCTTGGGAATAGAAACTTCAGTAAATTTTGTAAAGATATGACACCTGGGTTTAACTCAACCCCAAAAGCTAGCTTGTGAGGGGAGGTTTATCCAAGTCCATTTAAGGAGACCAAATTCCCATACCTCTACCGAAATGGGACTTCGTAACACTCCCCCGCACGCCCAGACCTCAACTGGAGCGTGACCACTTCTAAATGGGGGCCCAACATCGGTGAACAACAAATTGGGATGGGTCTGACACTGACAATGGCACATGGGCCTAACTCAACCCCAAACGCTAGCTCATGAGGGGAGGTTTGTCCAAGTCCATATAAGGAGACCAAATTCTCATCCCTCTACCGATGTGGAACTTCTTTACTAATGTCAACAAGGAGAATCACATTGGTTCAAAATTTCATCTTTGTGCAGATCTTGTATAGTGTAAATAGAATTAGGACTAAGAAGAGTGAAGCATGCTTTGCTTAGAAATTCTGCAGAAATGAGCACAGATTATATTTTGTGTAATATAAAGAAAAAAATAACCTCATGTTAAGTATCACATTTACTTACATTGACAAAATATTGCATTCCCATATTTGGATAAGACTACGAATAATGTATAATATAGCATAATGAGAAGGTCTGTGTTTACTGAGCATATAAAGAAAGTGATATCAGAAAGAAAACATAAAATAGCACTCTTAAATTATTCGAGCTGACAGAGATCCACCTGAGGCAACAGGAAAAAAAACAATTTCCACTACCCCCCCCCAAAAAAAAGGACACCCATAAATCCAGGTGAGCTCTCGTTGTATCATCCATTTCTTAAAATGTATGGTTACTAAGTTATTTATTTCATGAATGTGTCGGGACCATCTTGCAACTCTTTCCATTATAAGACAAAAGTGAAAAATGTAGTCTTCAAGGCAATAACAAGTTTTATTTTGACTGACCTCATCATATCCAGTGAGCCACACACGAGGTGTTTGATAATATTTGTCATACCTACAAAAGTACAGATGGACAGTTGACATAACAGTTATTAGCACTAAGTTACCATTATAAAAAAAATAACAGTTATTAGCACTTCACTTTAATCAGAAGTGCATGAAATAGCCAACATTACAAAAGCTAATGAATGAAATTGACTTTACGTGATGCTGACATCATAGGTTCGTGTTCTTAGAATGTTGTCATCATCAGGCTCATTGGCCACAAGATATGTAGTCTGAAGGGTAGCCTGCAGTAAATCACAAGAAGTTAACCATTTTGGTACTACATGGAATAATCTCAAAGCTGATAATTTACAAAGATCCAACAAACTTTGAGCCCAAACAAAGATCAGAGCAGCATTCTTTCTCTTTTATTTTGGAAAAGAATGTGAATGTAGCCAGTAGTCATTGAACTGAAAGACAGCTTCCAGAAAGTTTGATAAGAGTTTCCTTGCATATAACAGTATCAAATAGAATTTTCTTATTAAAATTATACCAGGAAAAAGGTCAAATTGAAGGCAACTATTGGGTACAAAAAGGAAAAGAAATGAGAATTCTTTTTCTTGTTTATCAAGAAAGATTCCAAAAGGATCCATCAAGCCATAAAGTTATTCTAAAATCCTGTACACCTGCTCAGGTCAATGTTCAGGCAATGAGATGCTAACAATTTCTCACTAATGAGGAATTGCATGAACAGTCATTACACTTATAAACTATTCAGTATCTACCTTTGCTGTTTAAAAACTACCAATATCAAACGGTCAATTTCAAACAGCACTTTTTCGAAAATACATTATTAGTAGAACCGATACACATTTAACTATAAACATCATGGACACTATAAGGAGAGCCATTTGGTTGGTAAGTTGATTATACTAGTATTCATTGTGACACTTGTAAACAATTCACCAAATGAAATGAATTTTTTTTTCACATAAACTCTCAATCAGAGCACCAGGAAAATCATCATCAAAGACCATGAAGAAATAGCATCAGGAGTTTTAGATTATGGGCATGAACCACTAGAGACAAGTACCCAACAGATTGGATCATGACTCTGCACGATACCATTGTGATAGGACTTTTTAAGATCAAATACAAGGTGAAACAGTACGCTTTTAAGATTAATTATGAATTACACTAGATTTAAAACAATAATGCATTCAGCGAGAGACAGTTCTTACAGGGTCTGTTTCTATAAGATTGTCAGCTTCCTCATACTCTCCCATGTCAGGTATGTCCTCCTCTTCCTCGCCTCCAAAGTATGATGGGATTGACTGGATAGTGTTCTTTTTGTTGATTTCTGATGCGTCTATAGATGGCAAATTATCATCCTCAGCACCAGTGTTTTCTAAGAAATAAATGGAATAAAATGTCACAAGGAAAAATTGATAAATAAAACTCAATTTATTACTGGAAAGTATTGATATACTAGATACCTTTTGGTTTTCCATGAGTTGCCAGCCAACCATCATTGTCCTCATTACAAATAAGAAATTCACCTCCAGCAGCCTCATATTCTTCCTCTATTGATGCAGCTCTTCTCAGACAAGGAACTGTGTACAAAGTTAAATTGGCACATCACCTATGCTGGCACATAACAAAAGTTTAAAGCGGAGCCCTAGAGCAACGGTAAAGTTGTCTCCATGGGACCTATAGGTCACAGGTTTGAGTCATGGAGGCAGCCACTAATGTTTGCATTAGGGTAGGCTTTTACATCACAACCCTTGGGGTGCGACCCAGCTAACGAGGCTGCTTTGTGCACGGGGGGGCAACTTCTTTTTTTAAATGAGAGTATGAGACAAGTAGAGAACACCTAGAATAAAGAAATCTCTGATAGAATGGTCAAGAGAACTACAACATACATAGTTCCACCTTCTTTCAGTCGTATGCTAAAATTCTTAAGAAGTTGTTGAAGATTGGAAAACTCAAAATAAAATAAAAACTACCAATTCCAAAGAGAAGATTAGTGAGCTAGGGAGGAAGAGGATATAACACTAGGCAACAGAAGTATCCTTAGCAAGATGCTTAAATTGATATACAAGGAGCAGATTGAAACGCATAGATTCAGGGCATAACATATCTTAGACAATACAGTTCTTAATCCTATCTCCTAACCTCATGGTTACTTCTCAAGGTCATCATGATATCACTTGAAACAATAAGACACTGAGCATAACATGTGTTGGCCAATAAAGTTATGAGTCCTCCTGTTCCCTTACCTCATGGCTACATCCATACGCATCGATATTGTTCTTCCTATTAGATTATCAAACCTCTTTTTCTCAGTAAGCTCTTGAAATTGCATAGAAAGGTTTAACAAGTTAGTATTACAGATTATCAGTTCTGGATTCTGATGATGATGGATATCTGACATCAGGATAACATCCCCAAAAGTTACATGGATACATCAAATGTGTTAAGACTATCAACATTCAACTATTGACCAGAACTTCTTAGTTTATTTGTTTATTTTAAGGATTAGTTTAGCTTAAATTAAATCGAGTTATTCTGTTAAAAAGTGTAAATTTATCAGCAATTAAGTTAAAGAATGAATTTATCATGCACATTGGCTACCTCATATATGCCCCAAACACATTGAATTCTATGAAAACTACTAGCAGGATGATGGTTGTAGATACATACCATTTCTAGTTATCAAGAATTGTTTGTCGGCTGGTAAATAAGACTTCCTCTTACTAGGCTCACCTGATTCCCTGTTAATGAACAATGAACCATGACATAAGAATTAGATGCAACAGCAACAAATCCAATCAGAACTTTACAAGCAGTAGAAAAACGTAACATTAGGTTGACCACTGCATAAATAAAATCCTGGAAAGCACTCTTTTTTCTTTTCATGTTCTAAAATCAAAATTGATCAACATATCAAGTGAAAGTGCATAAAACTTCAACGATTTGAGAAATCAATAGTCCGATCAATCAATTTTCACTTTAGCATCAAAACAAACTCTAAATCTATTAGATGAGATAATGCATCATTGACCAACAAGTTTGATCATATGTCAATCGGGAACAAAATACAACATAATAATTAGACATATAAAATCCAGTGTTACTATAACTAGTTGTACCCTTGAAAAAAAAAACAATATTATTCTAATTCCAGACAACTTTTTCAAATTAGATCCAATTCGGAAAGCAGCAAAATTACCAAGACCAGGTAGGGCATTTGGAGACAAGATTATCGCCAGCTATGACGAATTCGCTGACGCTGAGAACGCCTTTTTCTTTGAAAGCAGAGACGGTACGAGGGCTAGTGATTCTCTCCACCGTACCCTTGAATGCTCCGTGAAGCTGTGACAGAACCATCATATACTAGTACTAGATTGTAGAAGAATCAGTTTTGATGATCGATCCAAGCGTTATACACAAACAGCTTCCGTCTTTTCTACTCTTTCCGGAGTTGACAGAAAAGACGACCTGTTGAGCTTCTTTCTTCCAGAATTTGGGATGATTAATGATATCTTTAGGTTTTTTGGGATTATATTATATTCCTTCCGTTTACTTTTATTTACTATACAACTGTTGAAAACAGTTCTGAATTTACGTAATTTATTAATTTCATTCTCAAATTATTGACTTCATCTATTTGACTAACTTAGCTTAAATGCACCTTGATCTTAGAGATGTTTTCAATGTTTTTTTATTTAATAGTTTTATCAAATTTTAGTTGTGACAAATAAAAGTAAATAAAAAAATTATTTTCTTTTTTATAGAGAATTGAGTATAGGATGATCTACTCAAGTCAAATCTTTTTTTAGTTAAAAGATTAAAGTAATTGAGGTGTAAAATATAATTTTTAAAACTATCCAAATAATTATAAAGTCTCGATTATTTCACTTTAACTTTTTCTCACTCAATAACTAATTCTCTTTCAAAAAAACAAGAGTCAACTCTCACCTCTTACCTCTTCTTCACCGTCGTCTTTTGTTTTAACTTCAGTCTCCATTATTATTATCTTCATCGTCATTGTCGTTTTCTACCTCCTTAAGTTCAATTTTTGATTTTCAAAGATAAATTCTTTTCTTGTTTCTCATGATTAGGATTTTATTTATTTTCATAAAAAAATATGTTGATTTTTTTAAAATATGGATTTACATTAATGGGATTTGCAATTACCTCTTTTGAATTTGTTTTTTTGAAATGAAAATTTTGTAATCTTTAAGAAGAGTAAATATAATAAGTTCTTGAGTTTATGACTAATTCTAGATTTCTGCATCCCCGTCTTGGAATGATTTTCAAGTGAACAAATACATTGTGTTAGAAATATATTATTAGGTTCATATATGTGAAGCCATACTGTCCTTTTTAGTACTTTGTTTCCTGACTTCTGATATTTGAGGCAAGGGGTGGATATGGTATGGTATGGTATTTGAAATTTGGGTATCGTAATTTTGATATCTGAGTTTTAAAATTATTATATTATTATCGTATTAATTTAATTCGGTATGATTTGGTATTTTGAAGTTCGACTTTGTGGTATGGTAAATTGGTAATCATAGTTTGTCCAACTTCGATTAAATATATACTCGTATAATAAAGTGTTATGATTTCAAAATTCAAAAACGGGTCTTATGAATTGTATCATACAAACACATTATACATGTAGAAAAATATATTCAAAAGAAAGTACAAACAACTCATTTTGTTAATCAATTACATATAAATACATTTCAGTCAAAATTGAGTAGTCAAAGTTTTAACTTCTAAACATTTAGTTTATACTAATACTAAGTTGCATATTTGTTAGTATTTTAATAATTGATATATATAAATATATATATATATATATATATATATATATATAATCATATAATGAGCATTTATTATCAAGCATTATATACGGTTACTAACTCCAACTATGGAAAAATTTATAAAAACAAAGGAATGATCGAAATAGATCAAGAATGTACAGGAATAGCAAGAATTGTTGAAGCAGAAATTCAGCAAGCTTATATTCCAGACGAATATGAGATTCGATTTGGAAAAACACAAGAAATTGGAAGCTCTAGCCGGCCTAGACTTTCATTAGAATACGGAAGAAATTCCATCAGAAAGAGTATATCAAATAGATATACAAAAGCCATTGAAAATTCTAATTTTACAAAAATAAAAAGTAGCCGTAGACGACCGTGAAGGCGAAATACTATTCATTGCCTCAAAGGAGAACTACCAAACTGGTAGTGATAAGGACTTCGAGCTCAAGAAAGAAGGTATACACGCACAACTTTATATTTCATATAATACTATATATATATATATGTATATATATATGTGTGTGTGTGTGTGTGTGTGTTAGTTTATACTAATACCAGGTTGCATATTTGTTAGTATTTTAATAATTGATATATACATGTGTGTGTTAATTATGTAACTATATACTTCGGTATGGTATTTGAATTTCGATATATTGTTTCTAAATACAAATTATGTGTGTGTGTTAATTATGTAACTATATACTTCGGTATGATAGTTAGATTTCAATATGTTGTTTCTAAATATCAAATATCGTACCGAACACCACAAAAATTTAAAATGTATATCATATACCATACCAAATATCATAATGCCAAAATTACGTTATCAATTTTTTTTATATGTGATCTTAGGCATATTTATATGCCTAGAATGCTAATAATGCCCGTTTTTAAGCTACGTTTGAATTCAATATATGTTGGTTTATAGTCTTATCGAGTTTTTTGGTTGTATATAAGCTAACCAATATGATTAGTTGTGTAGGTGAGCTTAAAGAGAGAAACGAGCACGAAAATGGACAATGAGGAACACAAAAGATTCAAGGCGAAAAGGAGCAAGGAAGAAAAAGGAAGAAAAGGATTCCAAGGCAAGGCAGTATCCTCTCCACGTCGCGGAGAGGGATGATAAAATTAATTTGCGAAAGTGATTTTTAGGTAGAACCCTCCATGTAGAAGTCGTGTCGCAGAGAGGTGTATCTTCTCGCAAATCGAGTCAGAGTTGTATCTCCGCGTCACGGAGAGGAAGTGAATATTAATTAGCAAAAGTCGAGTTTGAGGCAGAACACTCTGTGGAGTGCCCGTGTCGCGGAGAAGGCTAATGAGCCTTGAAGTGAATCTGGGAAGCACCTCCGCGTCGTGCTCCTGGGTTTCAATTTTTGCCGTTTCAGATTTAGTATAAATAGGTCATTATTTTATTTTATTAAAATATTCTTTTTCTGGGTTTTGATGAACAACGATTTGGGAGAACGTTTTCACCATTTTTAGGGTTCTTTCCTAAACTCTTTTACTTTCGATCTCTTTATGTTTATTCAACATTGTTTGATTGATTCTTTGATTATGAGTAGCTAAATACCCTAGTTCCAGGGTTGTGGCTACATGATGATTGTAATCTATTAAGTTTTCATTAGGTTAATGTCAATTATCATATGAATCTTTCTTATGTTCTTGCTTTCCGTATTTTGTGACTGATCACAATTGAAATAAATATATTGTCCAAATTAAACTCAGGAGAGGAATAAGAGGATAGAACGTGGGGCATAAAGAGCATGATTAATTCTTAATAATTAGGGTTAATTTGTATCTAGGATAGGGATATATCTAGAAACCATGCTTGGTCACTATACAGGAAGAAATCGTAATGCTCGGTACTTAATCCAGCCTATCCCCACTCAACAATGTAGTTAGATTGTTATTTATCGTAAGCGATTAGAGGTCGGGAGACCATGATCATACATTTAACCTTGTGATTCATTGATTCGATAGTTGATATATACCCATTTAAATGATATCAATTGCATGAATCCTGATAAAAGCTGCAGCCCTGGACCTTACCCAATCATTGTTTTTAGACCCTTGAAATTGAATCGCGTTTGTTACATTTTGTTGAACTCTTAGAATTAGAAAAATAAATCACTTTGAAATCTTGATAACACTTTTGATTAGCTGAAAGTTGGAAAAATTAAGTGATTCTAAGTGTAAGTCCCTGTGGGTACGATACCCAACTCTTTATGATAGCCACTTTAATACTTGAATGACCACGTGCACTTGGGTGTGCGATTTGGGCGCAACAAGTTTTTAGCGCCGCTGCCGGGGACTTTAGAATTAGAAATTATCTGATTTTTCTAATTTCTGAAGTTAAAAAGCAAGTGTTGACAACTTGATCTTAGCATTTCATTGTTGCAGGTTGTATTGGAACTTTAAACTGGACGACGATCAAGGATTAGTATCGCCTCTAGCGGAATCGAAAAGATTTGTTCATTAACGGAGAAGGCTAAGACAACTTACTTGTCCGGTCCATCTTGTTGCTAGTGAACCAACATCTCCAGTAGCAAGAGTTGAGCAAGAAGAACCTGAAATAATGGCTGAGGTGAAGGTAAGAGACGTGGCAATCCCACGTACCACCAATGTGACATCATGCATTTAGAAACCTTTAGCTGGTGGAAAGTTTGAACTAAAGTAGAGTATGGTGCAACTATTGCACAATAATAAGCAGTTCACTGGTCTACCGCACGAGGATCCAACAGTCCACATCCAAAACTTTCTCGAGATTAGTGATACTTACACTCCAACTGGAGTGAACGAGGATTACGTGAGGCTCACTTTATTCCTCTTTTCTCTGCTTGAGGAAGCAAAAAGATGGTTAAACTCCGAGCCCGCGAACTCAATTACCACTTGGGATGATCTTGCACAGAAGTTCCTCATCAGATTTTTTCTATCTGGGAAACAGCTAAGTTGAGGAGCGACATCCTGAGTTATAGACAGAAAGGAGGAGAGAACTTGTACCAAGCTTGGGACAGGTTTAAATCGATGTTGATGAGCTGCCCACATCATCATTAATCTAATGAGGTGTTAGTCCATACCTTCATTAAGGGATTGAAGCCTAACACCAAAATTCTACTTGATTCAATTATAGGTGGTCAGGCTTTGGAAAAGACATATGTTGAGTTATACACCTTGCTGAACAGGATCTCGCAGGGAAACCCTGAATGGAACGGAGGAGGGGTGAAACCTGTGATACAAAAAGTTGCAGGTATGCTACAAGTAGATGCAGTGACTACCTTAACTGCACAGATTGCTACGATGCAGAATATGATGAACACCCACTTCAACAATCTAGTATTGGGACAACAGCCTGCGCAGGTAAATGCAGTTCAACAACTACCAACTTGATGTGAGATCTGTGGAGGTGGTGATCATAGTGCAGAGGTATATGGTGCGAACCCGGATTCTATTAATTTTGTAGGAAATGCCCAACGAGGAGGAGTACAACAGAATTATGGAAACTCATACAACCCGAGTTGGCGCAATCATCCAAACTTTTCTTGGGGTGGAAATCAAAATCAGGGTCAATGCCAAAATCAGTATAGACCCCAAGGAAATGCACAAGGGTACCAACCACATGCCCAACGAAAGCAGCCTAATAACCAGTCTGGTAACATGAGCATGGATGATATGCTGAAAAAAATTATGGCTGATCAAGTCTAATTAGTTGTTAATGCAAGAAACAACCAGTTAGCTATAAAGAATGTGGAGAAGCAATTCGGGCAGCTGGCTAGTGCCCAGAACTCACGATCGCAAGGAGTTTTACCGGGAAACGCTGATCTAAATCCCACGCAGGTCAACGCTGTAGGTACTCGCAGTGGTTTGCAATTGGAGGAGTTAGCTCCGAAGAAAAGAAACAATGTTGTTGTGAGTAAAGAGAGTGAACCCAAGGAGGGCGAAGTTGTTGCACAAGAAGAAAGAGTGCAACCAATAGTGAAACCACCTCCTCAATTTCCTCAAAAGTTTAAGAAACAGAAGAAGGATGAATGTTTTGGTAAGTTTCTCTCTCTTTTGAAACAAGTTCACATTAACTTGCCATTAGTAGATGTTTTGCAGGGTATACCCAGGTATGCAAAATATGTAAAGGAGATTGTGGCGAACAAAAAGAGGCTGACTGAATATGAAACTGTTGCACTTACTGAAGAGTGCAGCTCCAGAATCCAAAATAAGTTACCCACGTAACTGAAAGATCCGGGTAGCTTTACGGTTCAGATCACTATAGGGCAGAGCATTTATGCGTGAGGATTGTGTGATCTAGGAGCTGGTATCAATTTGATGCCAACTTTTTTGTACAAAAAGTTGGGGTTAGGTAGTCCTAAACCTACTACCATCATTTTACAGTTGGCTGATAGGTCTGTTGCTAGGCCTAAGGGTGTTGTAGAGGATGTTTTAATGCAAGTGGGATCGTTGATATTCCCAGTGGATTTTGTTGTGCTAAATTTTGAACCAGATCATGAGGTCCCATTCATCTTAGAAAGACCTTTTTTGGCTACTGGGCGTGCTATGATAGATGTAGCAACTGGGCAACTTACTATGCAGGCACATGATAAAGTAGAAGTGTTCGACGTGTACAAGGCATTAAAGATGTCATCTGTTTATGAGGAGTTGTCTACTATAATGGTGATAGATCTTGAGGCAGAGGCTCGATACATAGCATCTAAGGACCCTTTTAGAGTGAGTGTTAGTAGGGGATGATATTTATGGGGATGCTGAGGCACAAGAAATGGTGCAAATTCTTGATGTGGCACTTGTAGGTACATCCGGAGATCGATGAGAGCCTTTAAATAGGGTGTTGGGTCCTTCACCCAAGCCCTTCATTGAAGTACCACCCCAGGTGGAGTTAAAAGCATTGCCAACCCATCTCAAGTATGCATTTTTGGGTGAAGATAACACTTTAACGGTTATTTTGTCTGCAACATTGTCTGATGCACATGTGGAAACAACACTAATCATCCTGAAGAAGAGGAAAGCAGCTTTGGGGTGGCAAATGTCCGACATCCATGGAATTAGTCCCGCGTTGTGCATGCATAAAATCTATATGAAGGAAGGGCATAAGTAAAGTGCACAACATCAGCGGAGACTAAACCCATTGATGAAGGATGTGGTGAGAAAAGAGGTAATCAAGTGGTTAGATGTAGGGATCGTATACCCCATATCAGATAGCAAATTGGTGAGTACAGTACAATGTGTGCCCAAGAAGGGCGGAATGACGATGGTAACTAATGAAAAGAATGAGTTAATCCTCACAAGAACAGTAACTGGGTGGCGGATCTGCATGGTATACAGAAAGTTGAATGATGCCACTTGAAAGGACCATTATCCGATACCTTTCGTTGATCAAATGTTGGATAGGTTGGCAGGTGAGGAATACTATTGTTTCCTTGATGGCTACTCAGGGTACAATCAAATTGTTATTGCACCAAAGGACCAGGAGAAGACCACATTCACTTGTCTGTATGGCACGTATGCGTTCAAGCACATGCTATTCGGCTTATGCAATGCACCCGCGATATTTCAGATATGCATGATGGCAATATTCCATGATATGGTGGAGGATTTTGTTGAAGTGTTCACGGACAACTTCTCGGTGTTTGGTGAGTCTTTTGAACTTTGTTTGCTAATTTTGACAGAGTTCTTGCTAGGTGTGAAGAAACAAATCTGGTGTTGAACTGGGAGAAATATCACTTTCTAGTTCGAGAGGGAATTGTGTTGGGACACAAAATTTCCAAGAATGAGCTGGAAGTTGACAAAGCCAAAGTAGAGGTTATTGAGAAGTTGACACCCCCCATCACGGTGAAGGGAGTTAGAAGTTTTTTAGCCCATGTTGGGTTCTATAGGAGGTTCATCAAGGACTTCTCTAAGACTGCAAGACCCATGTGCAGCTTGTTAGAGAAAGAGATGAAGTTTGTATTTGATGAGAAGTGCTTCCAGGCATTTGAGTTGCTAAAGAAGAAGTTGATAGAAGCTCCTATTCTGATTGTTTCAAATTAGGAGCTTCCATTCGAGCTTATGTGCGATGCCAGTGATATAGCGGTTGGGGCAGTGCTTGGGAAGCGAAATGATAAGATATTTCATTCCATTTACTATGCAAGCAAGACACTTGATGCAGCCCAATCAAATTATATTGTTACTGAGAAAGAGATGCTGGCAGTAGTGTTCACATTTGATAAGTTTAGATCATACTTGGTGGGAACCAAAGTTATAGTCTACACTGATCATGTTGTAATCCGGTATTTGTTTAACAAGAAGGATGTCAAGCCGAGGCTGATTAGGTGGATTCTGCTACTACAAGAGTTTGATCTAGAGATAAAAGATAGGAAGGGAACTGAGAACCAGATAGCTGATCATCTGTCCAGATTAGAGTATTTATCTCATGTGAAAAATGAGGGGAAAATTCGTGAAGAGTTTCTTGATGAGCAATTGCTTGCTTTGGACCTTGCTCAAGTGCCTTGGTATGCTAATATTGTAAATTTTCTGGTGAGTGGTTTATTTCCACCTGGGGCCTCAACACATCAAAAGTAGAGGCTGAAGAATGACGCACACTTTTATGTATGGGATGAGCCCTTCTTATTCAAGCAGAGACCTGATCAAATGATGAGAATGTGTATAGCTGAACAAGAGGCGATATAAGTGTTGGAGAGTTTTCACTCTTCACCATATGGTGGACACTACGGGGGCGAACGAACTGCACATAAGGTATTACAACCTGACTTTTTTTGGCCTACTCTCTTTAAAGATGCTGCTATGTTTGTGAAGGGTTATGATCAGTGTCAGAGGATGGGCACCATTTCGAGAAGGTATGAGATGCCATTGAGCAATATATTGAAGGTGGAAATCTTTGACGTCTAGGGGATAGACTTCATAGGACCATTCCCATCGTCCCGTGGTAATCAATACATCTTAGTCGCAGTGGATTACTTATCTAAGTAGGTGGAGGTTGTTGCATTACCATCAAATGATTCGAAGGTGGTTGTGAAATTCATCTGGAAGCACATCTTCACTAGGTTTGGAACTCCAAGGGCTATGATCAGTGATGGAGGTACGCACTTTATTAATAGTTCAGTGCGTAATTTGTTAGCTAAATATAGAGTGAGACACAAGGATCCCCAGACTAGTGGGCATGTGGAAGTGTCTAATAGAGAGGTCAAGCATATCCTCCAAAAGACTGTGAATGCCCAAAGGAAAGATTGGGTTGACAAGCTAGATGATGCCTTGTGGGCATATCGGACTGCTACAAGACACCGATTGGGAATTTTCCTTATCAAATGGTGTTTGGAAAAGCATGTCACTTGCCAGCTGAATTGGAGCATAAGGCATATTGGGCGATCAATAAGTTGAATCTGGATGCTGAGTTAACCGAAAGAAAGAGAATAACGCAGCTGCACGAATTAGACGAATTCAGGGTTCACGCCTATGAAAATGCTAAGTTGTACAAAGAGAAGACCAAGAGGTGGCATGACAAGCATATTGTGTCACGCACCTTTGAGCCTGGTCAATTAGTGTTGTTGTTTAACTCAAGGTTGAAGTTGTTCCCCGGAAAGCTTCGGTCTAAATGGAGTGGCCCTTTTGAAGTGGTGGGGATGACCCAACATGGTGTTGTGGAGCTAAGGAACAAGGACAAGACCTCTACTTTCTTTGTGAACGGTCAAAGGGTCAAGCACTATTTTGGGAATGATGTGGATCATGAGCTTGAAGCGCTCACATTGAATGACGAATGAGTCATGAGATGGGTCGTGCTGCGACGTTAAATCAGGCGCTACACGGGAGGCAACCCGTGAACCCTTGTAATAGTAAGGATTTCTTTGCTTTTGTTTTGTTATTTCATTTCATATGGAGTAAAAAAAAAATCAGAAAAAAACACAAAAATATAAATCGTACCACGACCAAAACTAAGGCGCTGGATGGGAGGTAATCCATCGTGTTTTAACTAATGAGTTATGTGCTGAAAATGTACAGTAAGTAGGAATTTTTCCCATGGCAGCTCTGTGGAGCTGGCGCGTCGCGGAGCTATTGCCTCAATTGGAATTAATTTTCCAATTTGAGGTAGAACGGTGCATGTAGATGCCGCATCGCGGATGGAGTCATTAAGTTTGATTTCGACGGCACTTAGTGTTTACGTCAAGAAAAAGACCAATTCGTGCAAGTCACGCGTCGCGGAGCTGCGGGTAAATTTTGCCCTCGCGAAATTAATTAGTTCCAGATCGAGGCAGAGGACTCCGTGTCCACCCCGCGTCGTGCCCCCAGGTAAATTTTTTTATTTTCATTAAATAAAATGGGTTTTACCTGTTTTAAATTGAAATAACCCGACCCATAACCCCTCATTCTTCAGAAAATCCCTATTATTTTACCCTAAGCCGCGATTTTCTCCCCTCCATTCTCTTTCTTGTTTGAATTGTGAGAGTTCATATGTAACGTGGAGTCAAGGTAACTTTTCTTCTTGTCGATTTTCCCCGATTTCACAACTCCAGATATGTACTTTGAGTCTTTATTGCATGATAGAGTTGTTCTTGCTCGGGATAACTGTTGTTTTGGGAAATTGGTGTGGGAAATTATAGGGAAATTATTTGAAGTTTATGGGTTGTGGTGAGAGGGTTGTTTGTTATGTTTATCTGGGTGATTTCGAATTCTTGAGTAGATATCACTAAATGTGGATTGTGGGTGTTTTGAGGGTGTACATGAATATGCCTAGTTAGAGGAATGGGTCATGCATGATTGGGAATGACTGTCTAAACTATCAATTTATTAGGTTTTTGAAGTCTGAGTAAAAGTATCCATTTGATTGCTTATTAGGCATTACGGTGAATTAGGCAATGTATAAATATTGGTGAATTCGAAGTCTGAGTAGAATCATCTGATTGTGATATACATGTGGGTTTAGAGGAATTACGGGGGTTTGAATGCTTCGACTAGTGAAGTCTTATAAGTGTTTAAATATTCTCTCATTGCAAATTGGGTACCTATAATGTCAAATTCTTAAGTAAACATTATTTTGGCGATGAATGCATGAATGGTAAGTGTTGCTTGGCGGTGTTGGTTGGTTGATAGTGTGTATTCATGGGTCTATATTATTAGTGTGAAGTCTTGAGTAGCACTACGAGTGTGTTATCGGTTATTTGTGAGAAGTCTGAGTACCTAGTCTTGTGACTGCTTTGAAATAAGTGTGGGGTGGTGTATGCACACCACCCAATTGTTATCAATGTTATGTGTGGTGGGCTGAACTTTACTATACTTGCAGGTAATCATGTCAAGTTCTCAAAAACCCGGCAAGGAAGTGGCCACATCAAGCCATAGGAAATGTGTCCGTAGTGGGAATGTCCCACTCGCACCTGCTGTCCTCTAAAGGCCAAACTAGGCGGTTTGGAGTAAAGGTTGTCACCAAGGAAGGCAAGGCTTGGTACTAGAAACACACTGATGCCACTTATTTCTCTGATGTGTGTATTGACAAGGACAACCAAACTCATGAATTCCCACAGATCCCGAGGCAGATTAGGGAGCTAGGGATAGAGTTTATCTTCGCCAAACCGAAAGAGTGCAACTTGTACATGGTCCGAGAGTTCTACGCCAATTGGGCATCGGAAGCGAGATCCAATTATGTGACGGTGCGTGGAAGGAATGTGCCTATCACTCCCTTAGGTATAAATGACATCTTGGGTACACCACATGATACAGACCCACTAGCGCTGATAGGGTTAAATATACGCCTTCCATACCAGGCCATCATACATATTATGTGCGGTCCACACTCCATGGCACAATGGACTAAGCACAGTGGAAAGAGATATCATCAATCTCTTCCCTACGCTCACATGTTAAGGGAGTTGCGCGTCTGGTTGAAAGTTGTAATGAACTGTCTGATACCGGGGCTCCACTACATCGACATTACTCGTGACAGGGTGTGCTTGGTATATGCCTTGATGACTGGAACGAAGCTATTTTAAAATCTGTTATGCAAAAGGCTCGGGTTCACAAAGGCCACAAGTATGCTTTTGGTGGTCTGATTACAAAGATATGTCGTGCTGCAGGTGTTCCTAAAGAAAATTTGGATTACATGGCACCCCTATATCCAACACCAGTGAACATTACTAGAACAAAGGGGCCCGACAATGATTTTGGCTTAACTCACATCACTGTTGAGCGCCATAAGAGGGACGAGCTGATTATGGCAAGAATGTATGGCCTGGAGATGTTGCGCCACCAAAATGTCTGCCAGGTTTCTACTGATTTGCAGTTGGGCGACGTTGAGAGGTGTTACCGTTGAATGACCACTCCAAGGCCCTAGTTGGCATTGGTCTTGAGTTTCGCGAGCCGGTCGACAATGATATTCCAATCGATGAGGAGAGATTGCAGACCAACTCAGATGTGGATTCCGACTCGGATGAGGAGATAGACCCCGCTCAGGTCGGTGATGAGGCCGACGGGGGTGATGCGATGGAAGATTGATCATGTAGTGTTTTCACCTTACCTCATGTATTATTCTGATATTTTTGTAAAGTATTGGGGACAGTTCTAATGTATAAGTGTGGGGTGAGGGGTGAAAAACATATTTGGTCTGCATATTTTTTTATCGTTGAACATTGCTAGAGTTTGTTTGTGTTTTTGGTTTGTTTTATTTTGGGTTCCTTGGAGGTTGTTTTTTATTCTTTGGCCAATGATAGCCCCTTTGAACCATACAAAATACAAAAAGATTTTATCTTTGTAGGATTGAGTCAGTAGTCGTAGTCGAGTCATGTTGCCCAATGATAGATGGATGACGACCGTCTTAAGGGCAATTTCGTCATTGAGTCATAGGTTGGGTTGTGCTGAAGCTGAAATTCTGAAAGGAATATGTATGAATGCAGTTGAATTTTTTTTGTATATGACTTGAATGATGCAATTAAGCTTAATTTGGACCTTGTGCATGATCCGAGTGTGTTGTTGTGATTGATCCATTCTTGAGTATAACTTGTGCCATGAGCGATGAGTTGTTGTAATATCCATGAATGCATCTGAGTCTAGAACTTTCCCGGCTTGTTATTGAAGCGAAATACAAGTGTTGTTGTGTTAGAAGATGATAATAGGCCTTCTTTGAATTATCTTGAATTTTAGCCTGTATAGAAAGAATATCCCTAGTATAGCTCAATTGAGCCTTTTGAGCCTTGAGTTTGTTCTAACCCACGTAATGAAGCCGAAACCCTTTTATTGATACCGTTAGCTTTGATCCCAAATCCCTAATGCACTATGTTAGGAGGAAAAGTGAAAACATCAGAAATAGTAAATAGGGTGGAAACGTTAGTTTGTTAGGGAAGAATGAAAAGAGTTAGTAGAATGATACCCCATGAGTTTGAATCTGAGATTGGCCCTGGTCTATAGGACATTGTGCACTTCGACTAAGGTTAAAAGCCTAAGTTGAAAGTGACTAACTTGGTAAATACCTTAATGATGGCCCTGGTCCTTCCAAGGGCATTGTGCACCTTAAATCGAGAGAAATCTCTAAGTAAAGGGTGGCTATTGTTGAGTGTTAAAAAAAACAAAAACAAAGGGGCGAGTGAGAAATAAGGAACAAGTTTGGTAACACTAGTGGAAACCTATGAACAAAGAGGGGGTTGACGAAAAGAAATAGTTGTGAATGTAAGAAGGAAGTTGAATATAGTGCATTAGGGAGGATAAGTCACTAATTTTATCTAAACGAATCCTCCCTTACCTTAAGCCTACATTACAACCAGAACAAGTCATGTTGATTTTGAGCATAACACACATTATTAGTAGAGATGTATATAATGGGCAAGCTTATGGTTCTCAATGCATACATGTTTGATGTTGTTGTTTAGGGAGAGTGTACCTTGTTTGCATAGTCCTTAAAGTATATTCAATTTGCCGAGATGAGTCTGTGGACTATTCTTTGGAGTGAGGGGCACTTGTTGTATGAAAGATAGGTGATATGTAATGGTGCACATATTGTTGAATGCATTGGTTGCTAAAAGTTGTCAAGTCAATTGCAGGAGTCATGCATACTTTGAATGAAATCATGCATGTGTTAACTGGTTACAAATCCTTGGAAGAAAGTGGCGGATGCACAAATACCATAGTAGTGAGTCTAGGTCTAGGAGTAGTTAGTAAGTTGTTCGAGGACGAACAAAGCTCTAAGTGTGGAGTAGTGATCTTAGGCATATTTATATGCCTATAATGCTAATAATGAATGTATTTAAGCCAAGTTTGAATTCAATATGTGTTGATTTATAGTCTTATAGAGTATTTTGGTTGTATATAAGCTAACCAATATGATTAGTTGTGTAGGTGAGCTTAATGGGAGAAACGAGCACGAAAAGAGACAATGGGGAACACAAAAGATTCAAGGCAAAAAAAAGCAAGGAATAAAAGGATTCCAAGGCAAGGTTGTATCCTCTTCGCGTCGCGGAGAGGGATGATGAAATTAATTTGTGAAAGTGATTTTTAGGCAGAACCCTCTGTGTAGCAGCCGCGTCACGGAGAGGTGTATCTTCTCGCAAATCGAGTCAGAGTTGTATCTCTGCGTCGCGAAGAGGAATTGAATATTAATTAGCAAAAGTCAAGTTTGAGGCAGAACACTCTGTGGAGTGACCGCATCGCGGAGAAGGCTAATGAACCTTAAAGTGAATCTGGGAAGCATCTCTGCGTCACGCCTCTGGGTTCCAATTTTTGCCATTTTAGATTTAGTATAAATAGGTCATTATTTTATTTTATTAAGATATTCTTTTTTTGGGTTTTGACGAACAACGATTTGGGAGAACGTTTTCACCATTTTTAGGGTTCTTTCCTAAACTCTTTTACTTTCGATCTATTTATGTTTATTCAACATTGTTTGATTGATTCTTTGATTATGAGTAACTAAATACCCTATTTCTAGGGTTGTGGCTATATGATGATTGTAATCTATTAAGTTTTCATTTGGTTAATATCAATTATCATATGAATCTTTCTTATGTTCTTGCTTTCCGTATTTCGTGACTGATCACCATTGAAATAAATATATTGTCCAAATTGAATTGGGGAGAGGAATAAGAGGATAGAATGTGCATGATTAATTCTTAATAATTAGGGTTAATTTGTATCTAGGATAGGGATATATCTAGAAACCATGCTTGGTCACTATATAGGAAGAAATCGTTATGCTCGGTACTTAATCCAGCCTATCCCCGCTCAACGATGTAGTTAGGTTGTTATTTATCATAGATGATTAGAGGTCGAGAGACCATGATCGTACATTTAACCCTGTGATTCATTGATTCGATAGTTGATATATACCCATTTAAATGATATTAATTGCATGAATCCTGATAAAAGTTGCAGCCCTGGACCTTACCCAATCATTGTTTTTAGACCCTTGAAATTGAATCACATTTGTTACATTTTGTTGAAATCTTAGAATTAGAAAAATAAATCACTTTGAAATCTTGACAACACTTGTGCTTAGCTGGAAGTTGGAAAAATTAAGTGATTCTATGCGTAAGTCATTGTGGGTACGATACCCGACTCTTTATAAGAGCCACTTTAATACTTGAATGACCACGTGCACTTGTGTGTGCGATTTGGGCGCAATAATATGGTACGGTAATTCGGCATATACCATACCATGCCCACATCTACTTCAGACATTTAGATTGTCAATTGTCACGACCCAAAAATGAACGTGATGTCACTCGTCTAATTCCACCATGACAATTCAGCCTCACTCAATAACACGAAAGAAATGCGAAAAGTAAAGCAACAATAGCATAAGAGCGAAAAACTTAATCACTCTAGAATAATTTCAAAACCTAGTTGTCACATGTATAAGCCATTCGGAGGGAAACTACTTTTGAAAATTTTCAAGAGGTGATTTCATGAAGAATTGAAGTTGGAGATTTAGGAGTTCTTGATATTTTTCATATGTTCTAGGTGTTCTTGAGGAAGAACAAGGAAAAAGAGTACATTTGATACAAAACCTCAATCAAAAAGTGTTAAAAGTTGTTTGGGGTCTTGTTGAGGTAAAAAAATGGTTTTGCAAAATCAGAGTTCAAAAATAATGACATAGATGATTCTTTTCTCAAACGACAATGACATATATGAGCCAAACTTTTAATTGATGACATAAATGAGTCTTTTCTCTAAGTTTGATGACATATTTGAACCTTTTTCCTCACGCCAATTACGTAAGAAATTTAGGTCTTGTTAAATTTAAGTAGATCAAACTATCCACAAATTGTTAATATAATATTGCAACTTTCAAGTCTTTTCCTTCATAAGCATATATCTTAGCATTTGGTTTCACACTATTGTTAAGATTGGTTTGCAATTGAATATCACAAACTTCTTCAAC
Organism: Solanum piurae; assembly: GCA_029582685.1. NCBI lineage: Eukaryota > Viridiplantae > Streptophyta > Magnoliopsida > Solanales > Solanaceae > Solanum > Solanum piurae. The sequence continues at coordinate 4,851 of JAJOOO010014370.1, read as the reverse complement.
ACATCTTTAAAATATTTTTGTTGATACAAACAAATTTCATCTTAATCAACCTCTACACTAAAGAAACAATTGATTGTTCGAGTTTCTTCATCTCGAAATGTTCAAACAAACTCTTTAATTCTCAATAATACCAACATAATATATATCTATGTATTGACATGATATCATGGAAAACTAAAACAGTCTTTCAATGAGAAGCTCCACAGTCCTGTCATACTATCATAATATATCTACATAATAGCATGGTATCATGGAGTACTGCTTCAATCCCTCAATAAGACACTCCGCAACAATCCATCATACCATCACATCTATATATATATATTCGATCCTTGAGACACTCCTCATTTCTTCACAATATCATCATAGTATATTTATATATTATCATAATATTATTAAGACCCGTCTTTATGATATCATCTCAATATATCTAATATATTTTGGGGATAATTTGTATAATTTTACTTTTTTGTTTTTATTTAAAACTAGGTAAATTATCCGTGCTTCGCACGGAATTGAACTATTTTGTCAAGCTTACATATGATCATTCTGTAATATCCGTATTTTCTATACATATACTACATTGTCAAGAACATTTTATCTTAAAGCAAAGAGTTTCTCCAAAATCTTAAAATGCTATATTTTTAAAAAAAATTAATTTTTGTTGCACAAAAATTATGAGTCATGGAGAGATTTTAAGTATAAGAAAAAAGTTTAAGAAAATCTCCATGAAAATAGGTGGTCAAAAGTAACGGAATTTTCTAAATTCAAGAAAGTTATAAAGAACAATATTTGGCGTTAAAGAAAAGACAAAAAAGTTTCGAACAACAACACTCCCAAGTAAAGTAGAACATCACGTCCATCCAAGAACATAATTAACTAAATCGAGGACCTTCGGCTCCTTTCTTATGAACCTCCATCAATCTCTTTTTTATAATAGCATGTCACATCATGTATATGTCAAAATTGACCCTAAAATTATTAATATTCATACAAATTTTTCCTCATTGTCTCACAATAGTCATCATGATTATTGCTTAGGTTTGATATCACCGGCTCCAACTTATTTTGAATTGAACCATAGTTATTGTTATGGTTATAGTATGGAGTTACAAATAATTAATGCAATGATCAACCAAGCAGTAGCTGACATCTGAATGGAACTGTTCACAACCGGATATTCTAAATCAAATTTTGATACATAACATATTAAAATCTGACAACATAATTTTGTGAGCACTTGAAATCACAAATATCCACAAATAATAAAAGGCGACCTTACTTTTCTAACAATCAAGAAGAAAAAGGCATGTTGCTTAACATATTTTTCAAAAAGATAGTCTGTCATGTATCCAAGTTTACAGTTCACAAATTTAATTGAAAGAAGAGAAAAGAAAGAGTTATCACTACAACAAAAATGATCTTTACTAAATATGTAATTTCAGAGGCAATTAGTACGAACTCTCTATAAATGTCCCTAAAGTCTATAGCGACATTGAATCCAATCGCAATTAATTAACTTCGGTAAAAGGTCTAGCACTCTTCGTTAATGTGCATATTTATTGCAAATAAAAATGGTTTTTGTTACAGTGTATTTTGGGCATCTGTTAATTTCAAGAAAACTTGATCTCTTATAATGCCCAAAAAGAAGAGAGGAAGAAATATGGCAAACTAGTCAACTTGCGATAAAAGAAGTGGTTAATTGTCTCTATACTAATATTCTAGGAAGAGTGCAATGACATACAAAATATTTGTACCTAAGATAAAACAATCAAAATAATGTACTAATTGTGGCAAGCAAGAAAGCAATTTGTTTGATTCTTTTAACAAACTTCACCATTGGTTCCATATTAGTTATCACATATTTGTTGTTGTGTGCTATCAAATATAGCACAACCCACAAGCAATTTTCTCAAAAAGTATATGAAGAAGCCTATAGAAAGGGACAAAAGAAAAGATCAATTTTTAATCATCCTTGCTAGGATTTTTAAAAGAGTTAAAAAAAAAAAGTCACCAAAATAGCCAAAAGAAATTGCAATAGTTGCATGAATCACAATAAAATATTAAGCTTCATGAAATAGGAGGAAGAAAACTTTGAGAAATGAAACACACTTCATAAGAAGTTTAATTAATGTATTTGAATTCGACTCCCCTATAGTGAAAAAAACACCCTACAAATAATAGTGACAGTAATATAAATTTTGTTTACTAAAGAACCAAATGTTATGAATTCAATCATTCCAACATCGTTATGAGTTATGGACCGAGAGGCGCAAGGATAGTAATGTCACATTGCAATTGAAATCAATTTTTTTTGTTTATTCTTTCTTTTTTGTACCTTGGAATTGAGTGTTGGATTTTAAAATGTGTGAAAGAAAAATGAAGAACTGCGACTTTTGTGAAAAGTTGCGACTTTTGTGAAAAGTTGCGACTTTTGTGAAAAGTTGTGACTTTTATGAAGAGTTCTAATTTTTTTTAAAGAAATGTGACTTTTATGAAAAGTTGTGTTTTTTCACAATGCTGTAATTTTTAAGAAGAGTTAAATAAGAATCCTGATCTCTGAGGGCGCCACATAGGTGGGTCTAAGATTCTCTTATATATATATATATATTATACTAGTAAAATTATCCGCGCCTCGCGCGGGAATTTAGTATCACGAAATTTATAAAATAATACTTAAAACATATCCGTTATTAAAACTAAAACACTATATTATCTTACACACAAGGTTACGTAGAAACGAACATTAATAATGTAAAGGAAATGATAATTATAACATCTTATCATTTATCCTTCAATCAATCATCTTTAATTTGATTTTATAATTTATCTGTTTTGTTTCTAGGAAGTGTTACTATTTGATATTTTTGGGAAATCAAATGAATATCAACATGAGATATTCAATTTTCTAATAAGTAAATAATCGTTGGTGAAGGGATAAATAAATTTTAAAAAGCTGAAAAAATTGAACAAATATTCTAATTCTAACGTGTAGAAAGTTCAGCCTTACCTTTTGCTTTACATATATCATTTTAAAGTTCCCCATTTAAATGTGTCATAAACAATTATTAAAATAGAAAATTAAAGGGAGAATGTATCATATTGGACAACAATTCAACTTATTATATACACTTGAACGTGAAAAATATTACACAAAACTATTCAGTTTGTTTGAGCATTTTTTTAAAATCAACATATCATAGTGATAAAGTTCAATTTGAAACTACACTTCTATTCAAATTGCAGTGTCAAGAAACACATCTATTACTTCAAGAAAAGTATTTACAACTTGCAATAAACTTGAGAATCTGTCCATACTTCATATTGAATATGAACAATTAATTTATTGTGTAGTTATATATGTCTTTGAATTAAAAGAGGCTCCAGACTAGTCATATTCCTCTATAGGTCATCCGACGCATCCTTGAACACATGTCAAAAGTGTATTAATTCTTGTCTTCTTTTCCTGGTTCACTTTGCACATCAAGGTGCGAAAAAGTTTTTAAGATCTTTATGTCCTTACAATGACATATCAAATTTGAATTTTGTCTTCAAGGGATGGTAGTATAGATCTTTAAGGAATTTTTTTATTATACCTTCAACAATTTCAGTTGAGAAAACTTGCATGAATACTCAATTAATGTGTGTTATTTAATCTGTACCAACATATACTAATAACAATAATGTTTAAAATATGTACTCAAAAATAATAAGTAATAACATAAGCATAAATTAATGATTGTAAGAAAACATCCAGGATCTGTAACAATAGAATGAAATAGAAAAGAAAAAATCGAGCCCACTGCATGCAGAGTGTCCCCTTAAGAAAATTATTTCCCTCTAGTACCCGAGGTATAGATCCTCTCAGGATAGAACGATTCTATTCACCGGTGTATTGATACAAAAAAATAGTATCAGTGAGCCACTCAACAGGAGCAAAGTACACAAATATTTAATTGTGTAGAAGAAGAAGAAGTTCAAAATTTTCGTTGTTTTAAAATGAGAGAAAATCCCTCTATTTATAGACAACAAAGGGTAGTGTGAACAAATTCTTATTGTGCCTTATCGGAAAAGTCACAACTCTTTGGAAAAGTTACAACCCTTCGAAAAGGTCACAACCTTTCATAAAAGTCACAACTCTTCATAAGGTCACAACTCTTCATAAAAGTCATAAATTTTCTGTCACGACCCGAGCCTACACCCTGGATGTGGCCGGCACTCGAGAACCATTGGTGGTCCTCAAGCGAACCCTCATCATGGCTGACTTCAAGCGGAAGACTAACTCAAGCATACAAAGCTTAAAAACTGAATAAATTCAATAAACTCAACTTTCAAAACTTTAAATCAAATGAACAACTTAGAATAAAAATAATATATTCAACTCGCCATAAAATAGGCAACTAAAGTCTTTAAAATAATTAATAAAATAAATGAATAATACAGACTTCTCAACTATACTGACTAACTATGAAGCCTCTAACTGATAAAGATGGAAGTCGGGACAAAACCCACGACATCCTGACTGAACTGAAAAGTAAATGAAATCCTCTGGAAACAAGGAGGCTTACCATAGCTAACTCGAACTCTTGGATGTATCAACGAAGCTCCTGTTGATGATCCTGAATACCCGTGTCTGCATCATGAGAAGATGCAGGCCAAATGGCTCAGTACGTGGAATGTACGAGGATGTAAGGGGAATTCTAAAGCATAAACATAAGCTTGAAAGAATCTGAAAGAAACTGAAGAACTTACCTGGCTCTACTCAACTCAACATAACTGAACCCATTTCAATATAAAGCAGTTTAAAACAAGTGCAATATAAAGAAAAAGGAAAACTGTTTAAAACATGAT
>JAJOOO010014369.1:20000-26627 GCA_029582685.1 Solanum piurae | reverse complement strand
ATTCAAAATGCCAAGAGGGACATTGCAACTTCAATGCCAAGAGGGCCTTTACATATTCAAACCGCCGGGAGGGGCATCATGTATTCAAAATGCCAAGAGGGACATTGCAACTTCAATGCCAAGAGGGCCTTTACATATTCAAACCGCCGGGAGGGGCATCATGTATTCAAAATGCCAAGAGGGACATTGCAACTTCAATGCCAAGAGGGCCTTTACATATTCAAACCGCCGGGAGGGGCATCATGTATTCAAAATGCCAAGAGGGACATTGCAACTTCAATGCCAAGAGGGCCTTTACATATTCAAACCGCCGGGAGGGGCATCATGTATTCAAAATGCCAAGAGGGACATTGCAACTTCAATGCCAAGAGGGCCTTTACATATTCAAACCGCCGGGAGGGGCATCATGTATTCAAAATGCCAAGAGGGACATTGCAACTTCAATGCCAAGAGGGCCTTTACATATTCAAACCGCCGGGAGGGGCATCATGTATTCAAAATGCCAAGAGGGACATTGCAACTTCAATGCCAAGAGGGCCTTTACATATTCAAACCGCCGGGAGGGGCATCATGTATTCAAAATGCCAAGAAAGACATTGCACCTTCAAATGCTAAAAGGGACATTACATATTCAAAACGCCGAGAAGGCCATTATATATTCAAAATGCTAAGAGGGCCATTGCACATTCAAACCAGCGAGAGGGCCATCTGTATTACATTATCAGAAGTGATAATATCATTGTTGAAAAGTCATTCATATTATCAGCTGGAAGAGGTGACATCATTTCCGAGAGGGTCATCATTGTAGCATCATATCAATTCATGCATCAAAACCGATAGAGGCTGACGTTAGAACATTTAAAGAAACGAACATGTATCAAATATGGTAAAATATCTCAGTTCTCTATTTAAATTACAGTTTCTACGAACAAGTTTATTTCAGTATTTGTCGAGAGCATCCAAGAGGATGAATTCTAAAATCAAACCATAGTTGCGGACAACATAAAAAAAGATGCAACACAACGTGGAACTTTTTCTTAGCAGGAAACTGGGACATAGTACGAAGAGGAATGTCAAACTCATAGGATGCAAGCTGAGGAATGACTTCCACCACAATCAAACCACACCCATATCAGAAGACATGTGCTTTTTTTTTTTTTTTTAGTTTATCGGTTTCAGTTTCGCATCCGGAAAATTCTGGCTCTCACCGGAGGCAACTTTCCAATCGGAGTGACAATGCACCAAGAGCTTTACAAATTATGTTCATGTTAGTTCTTAATTATGGGTGTGAAGTGCACCACATTCATGGCTAAGAGGTTTTAAGTCTCTTTTTTATACTCGACTTATTTTTCACTCTTCCCAACTGAATGACATCTTGCATAATAGATTTCATTTTCAACCGATTGAGTCGAACTACAACAACTTGATTCCCTAAGTTGAGAGATATATAAGCGTGATTAATGTTAAAAACTCGGTTGTAGTCCAACATTTTCCCTTAAATCCTATTCCCGAGCATTCTGATATCTTCATATATCGATATCATGATAGCTTTTGATCCAAAATTCTACTCATTTCCCCCCAAAATTATGTCCTAAATTCTCTCCTATTAAATGAATCTCCTTTCTCTTTTTCAAGGAGATTCTTAGACTCGCTAAGGCACAAATTTCTCACTCCAAGAACAACAATTTCATCCTCTAATACTATAAGTTTTAGAAAGGGAAAATCCCTTAAAATAGATTATTTAATTTAGGAATAAAAGTTTACAAATCTTGGCTGTTCGAACTAGAAGGCATTTCCGACGAGATTCCGTTGGTAGTATGAGTTAGTCGCCTCAAAGCTCGCTGCTCCATAAAAGGCATGAAACTTTACACTTTTTAGAGTCTTGTTCTTAAATAGGTTATGCTTTTGTTTGTTTAGCTGGTGGTTTGTCTTGATGTTTCTTTTCTAAGTAAAGATCAGGATTCCTCGTATGATTGAGGTTTTGGTATTTCGTTTGTTGAACATGATTTGAATATGTATGTATGGATGTTGGGGGCTCATTTTCGATCGCTACTACTCTTGTTTTTTGGCCTTTATGGATGTACCACGTCAACTTTCGAATTACTCTATCCATCTCAGATTTGTCATTGAATATGTCTTAAAATGTGAGGTCCTATAATTTTCCAGATTTCAGCTTGTTTTCAGTTCTTATTCTCTTTCAAAGTTGCTACCCACTTCTCTTTTATGATTGCTTCAGCATGTTGGCCTATTTATAGTTTTGACCTTTTGAAGTTTGGCCTTATTGAGAGGTTTGAGCTCTCATAGATATATGTATGTGTGGTACCTGCTCTTATCTTAGTTATGTACTAAAATTGTTTGAAATGCCTAAATGATGTGTTTATCTTTCTAAATCATTTCTTTATAGACTAATGTAAGATACATCTTTGTCGCTAAATGTTGAACTTGGTTACATATTCAATTCTATCATTGCTAGTTTAATTTTTCTCTTAGATGCATCATGAAAGCAAGTCCAGTTGTGATTCTAATTTTTGTGATGGGTCGCTGTCTTCATCAAAAGCCTTATTTAGTTTGCATCTCACGTAATTTGTGTACCTTGCTACTAATTTTTTGAAAGTCGATAAACATTTTTCTTGATGTGCTACATCGTTGCGAATTCTGATGTTGTAAAAGTTTAAGATCGCTTGAATACTAGAGGTTGTTTTGTTATTTTTTTAAATATGTGTTGTTGGCAGTGTGTATCTCATTCCATTTCTCTCATAAAACTGATACAGTAACCTCATACATTGTCAAAAATAATTTGATCTCATCCTTGTGCATTAACAGTAGCCTTAGGAATTGCTTGAGTGTATTGAATTGTTAGAAGTGTCAAATGGGCGGGTTGGGTTGAAATTGGAGATATTAAAATGGGTTGAAATAGAAATTAGGTTAGGTTTGTCCCGCCCAAGTTTACTTATGGCTCAAATGGGTTGGGCTCAAATGGGCTTAAAAGCGGGTTGGGTGTTGAACCGCCCAATTTGACCCGCTTAATCTCAATAATTTTAATCTATTGTTATTTAAGTTTTATAACCACAATTTGAACTTCAACTCAATAATTAATTTTTAAAAAAGTTACAAGTGGATAGATAAATCTTAAAAGATATAAAATAGATAGTAATTCATACCTTCAATATAGTAACATACATTACATTAACGAAAATAAATAGTCTTAAAACAAGTTGAAATTGGAGATTAAATTGAGCTCAATTGAGGATTCTCTTAAAATGGGTTAAGACTTGATGGATTAAGATTGGACCCTATTCAAATTATCTTGAGCCCAACACTTAAAATTATGGGCGAGTTGGGCGGGTTACTATAGTTGGGCTCATTTTTTACGCCCCTATGAATTGTATTCTTCTCTTAGCCTTGTTAAAATATAAATGTTAAATCATAGAGGCAATTTGTTATATGTATTCACTTAAGTGTCAATCTAGTAATGTGAGTTTTATTCCACCATGAAGTGGTTTAACCAATTTGGGAAGTCAAATTGTCAAACATGCTTAGCTGATTAATTAGAGTGATACTAATTTGTTCTCCTTTTTTTTTATATGTAATATTGGCTGAGTCTATTTGGACTCCATTCTTGCATCTCATCGAGTTGAATTTCTTCGAGTCAACCCCATCATCATTCAAGTGAAAAGGAAGCTGAAATACAGGGTCTCAGAAGCTAAAATGCAGGAAATAGAGCCGATATATAAGCTGATATACAACAGATTTGTGTTTGATTTTCAGGATATACGTGATATACACTGATTGTATATACAGTGATACAACGAAAATTGGGCCAGCCCCAAAACAAAATTCAGCAAACAGGCTAAAAAGATTGAATTACTTATAATTAGAACATGATGTAGGAAATTGGGTCTACCAGCCCAACAACTTGAAATTTGGGCAAGGGCCCAAGTTTATGATTTTCTTTTCCCCTTATTATTCTCTTTGACTATAGCTTGTTTGCTTAACTTTATTTGTTTTGGTTAATTTAATTAAATTTTCTAAAGATGAACCACTTTTGATTATGATAATTTATCCATTTAAATAATCTTTATTTAATTAGTTTTCTTTACTTGGTCATTTTTGAAAAAGTTTACTTTCCTTTCTAAATTATTTCAAAGTGTTTAAGTTAAATTGTTTTTACATAATTATTATTTCCTTTAAGTAATTATTTTCAAAGTTAGTCAAATATTTAGTCAATTCGTAGGTTAACCGCGCGTTAGCGCGCACTTCAAGGGCCTAACACATTCTTGAAGTGTAAATCGAACCCCAGTCCTCTTTTGGTATTTTCAAATGATTTTTTTTGTTTGTCTTTTGAAAATTATAAGTTTTTTTTTTTATAATAAAAAATTAAGTGACGACTCTCTTTAAAAATTTGATTTTCTTAAAAAGTAAAATTGATTTTTTTTAAAACAAGTCTTTTATTTCTCTTTTTTCCGATAAAATACTAGCACTTGAAAGAAATAATTTTTCCTTGTAATTATGGTTCTAACAAGTGGTAAAATATTGGATAAAGTTTGAGAAATAAAAAGACATAAGCAAATGCTTCTCAAAATAAGGCCTTGAAATTGTGATTTTTCCACCGACTGAAAAATCTCAAAATTCCCATTAGGGGTGCGCATCGGTCGGTTCGGTTCGGTTTTATGTGTTATTGGTTCGGTTTATCAATTTTCGGTTTGTAAATACGTCAAACCGATAACCAAACCAATAACATATTTCTTATCGGTTTTTGGCTAATCGGTTTTTGGTACTTAACGGTTCGGTTTTCGGTTTAACCAATAAGAAAATACTCATATATATTATATATACGATAAGAAAATTTTCATATAAACCATATGATTTTTCCAGCATTTGGCATGAAAGTAATAATCATAAAAGTAACAATCATTTTTCTTGCAAGTTTAGACACTAGACACATTCAAAGGAAAAAGTGTGAAAGTAACAATCGTTTAACCATTAACAATAAGACTAGTAAATTTAGTATAGTCTAATTGGGTTATCGGTTTAACCATTAACAAAAATCATAAAATCAGAAACCGAACCAATAACCCAATAATTTTTTTTGCAAAATCGTTTAAAAACCGTTAGCCCAATAACCCAATATCAATAAACCAATAGTATTTTTTGGGTTCGGTTTATTGGTTAAATCGGTTTTCGCACACCCCTAATCTACGTTCAAACCCAATTAAAATACTAATAATATAACTTCTATCAATATACACAATACAAAGCAAGATTGATTATTGCTGAAGTCGTGGAACTCCTCTTCGGGAGGTTGTAAGTTTTTCTTTTTGATATAATTGACAAATAAATGTGAACGAAAGAAATTTATGACAACTTTCTACTATTTTTTCTAATAAGATTTACCCAAAAATTTCAAGGACAATTTTTTTTTGGTTATAGTAGTTATGTATTCTTTATGTTGACATGAAAGAGGCAAAAAGTTGCTTGTGGGGTCACTCGTTTCTTTTCATTTCTAAGTTATCCGTTTGACTATAGAAGTTACGATTCACATTTTTTAAAATAAATTTTATTTTATTTGAAAATAAGTGTGACCCTGAAAATTTAAAACTTGATTGAAGTTATTTTCCAATTTTGGAAAACAACTTATAGCTTATTTTTCCATCTCACATTTAAAATAGTTGTGCATTCAAATATAAATATTATTCTACAAATTATAAAAAGTATAAATAATTGCTATAAAATTTGAGATAATAATTGAAAATACAATTGACCCAAGTATATTGTCAAAACTAGTGTACTCATCTGCGTTTCACGTAAAATTAAATATATTTTTTAAATATTTGATGTCGTTAACTGACTATTTTTCAATAAGAAGTGTATAAAAAATAATACAAATCAAGTCATGGTCTTGAAAAAGAAATTACGTTGATTAGATAACATTACATCGAAGATTATACTTTGCAATAGAAAATAAAAGAATTGAAACACATAATATAAAATAAAATATATACTTATAAGAAGTCATGATGTCATTTGTAATTTGACGTTTTACTTATCTACTCGATTATATAAAGATTATCATAGAGTGACAAAATATTAAATTTTTTAGAGTACATGAAGGGTCAAGTTGTAGAAAGGTATAGCAAGAGTTGGATCAATGTTTGTCCCCAACACACGTAGAGGAGTGGAATAGTTTTATACATTAATCTAATTATTATTGTAGTCATCCTAAAAAATATATATATGATAATAACTATTCAAAAGATAACTCTTTCTTTAATGTGGAAAATTAAGATGAATAATTTTTTGCTTTAAATAATTACTAGTTAAACACACATTAATCGATATGCACATTTATTATAGCAGAACTATAAAATAACTTTTTATTATATATGTACATATAAATGATAATTTAATATTATCTTCATTCTTTTCTTTAAATAATTTATTTATTAATTAAAAGTTTTAAAAATACTAAAAAGATGGTTTATTTATTTATTTATTTTGTGACTGATTTCTAATATGATAGACCATATCACATTCTTTTAAGGGCAACAATATCCAATAGCTATGAGAAATGTACTATAGGTAATATTATACCTTTCAACCATGACAAAAATTTACAATATTAACAAC